>DWOF01000391.1:0-10469 GCA_018250795.1 Clito sp. Burns02 | reverse complement strand
TGTGTTGAATAGACCATTTATCGAGGAAGGCTTTAGGCTATAGTTCCACGCGGACGAAGTCGCGGGCGTTTGCTAGTCACCTATAAAAAAATGCTATAAGAATACTAGTACAATATCACCCAAATAGCTAGTTACCTTTTAAATGAAAGAATGCGTAAATTGCGAGCAATCTCCCTTTATATGAAAGGATCAATTTTGTTTGCCAATTTACCGAGAGTATGAAGGTATCATTTAAAAATGCGATGTATCGAAAATTCCTTTAACGTCGAACGCAAAACCAATATTGCGCGGACTGCATATTGCATGCATGCGTTCAATATAACAAACTTTTCGGTCAGTATGCATGAATTTCATATGCACGCATAACGTACAGTATAAAGTTGACTTTTTGATCAAATCATGGTGAATTTTCATAGCGGATTTATTAGGTTTGAATTTATGATAGCCTAGCCAATTTTTATAACTGTTTAATAATAAAAATTTTAAATGCCTACAGTTTGTGTTTTTTAAAGTAAACGTAAAAATGGCTCAGCCAATTTTGATGCAGTGTTTCCTATTCAATAGATAAACTATCGAGTAGTGAAAACCGTATCAAAATTGATTCAACCGTTTTATCGCCAAATCCAAACAAACATTTTACGTCTAACGATTTTATATACATAAAAATGCAACGTAGAATATTCTAAGTACTCGTATGTCAAGAAAATATAAGATTTAATACTCACAGTCTCACACAGAATCCTTGCAGAGATTAAAAGCGGAGTAAAACAATGGGGGCCCCAGCGCCCCCCAGGCGAGCGCCACGCAGGCGGCATTGCGGCCTTGACACCCCCTGCCACTACCCCATTGAACAAGGGATGACCTAACAGCGATAAATGGAGGTTATGTTCCGCGCTCATTGCTTAGTGGCGCCAATGGATTGAAAATTATATTCAACCCCTTATATCAGTGCATAAATCCTTACAAAAAAGAAAGTTAGTTATATGTTTTATAAATTGAAAAGTATTTTGTAGGTAAGTAGGTAGTTTTTTGCCTTAATAAGTCAAACATACCTCACACAAAAAAGTAACCTAAAAACCTTTATTTTTATAGAACCTAAGAACCTAAATTACAAGAAAAACAAATGGCAGTCTAACGTGAGAAATATAAATTTTTATAGAACCTAAATTCCAAAAAAAAACAAATGACAGTCGAATGTAAGACATATAAACCTGTGAATAAAATTTACACGGGATTACGAAGTGGTATTACAATGTAAAGCGGGTTTTGGGAAGTCGCAAAAAGCACCGCCGCGTTACACGACTGAGCCACTCCCACGATTTAATGACGGTTTAATACCGGCATGTTTTTAGAACAAAAGTGCCACCTTCCTTAAACTGTGTTAACTCTTTCATAACGTGTTTTTGATAAGATAACTCTTTAACCATTTTAAGGTGCGGTAATACCTAATATAACTTGGGGTAGAAAAAAAAATAAAACTTTAGCTTGTGATTGAAATCAACTTTGGCGTAAGAATGGAATTGTTAAAACTATTTAAAACTAGATGGCGCTAGGTATAGGTAATTAAATGAATGTTTGATTATTTCTTCATCTTTATTAATGTATTAAAAATAATATTAACATAGTAAGGAAATAGTATGATGTTTCCTTCACTGTATAGCAAATCAAAATTAGGTTCTAATTCTTCTTCTTCTTAAAAAAATTGGTTATAAACGCAGTGGGATTTGAACCCGGAACCACTGATACAACGACGGTCCGATGTCTAAACCACTAGGCTATCACTGCTTCGTTATGCGCCACAACCTGTAACGGCATCTAGTGTTGAATAGCAAACATCATTTTAAAACAATACATCACACTGAAGCATAAAATTTTAATTAAAAATTCATCCACATTAACTGTTAAAAATATCATTAAAATTGTAAAACAAGTATATATTTTCGATTAGAACATAAAAAATACGTGTAGGAAGAAAATTAAGGGATTTAAAATTCCCGTTGCTGAATCGCGCTATTAAAGTTTTTTAAGGTTGTAGAACATAAGGATTTATTAGAGTTATCCCGTCGGTGATCCGTTTCTACACAGTGAACCAGTGTTCGGAGAGCTGGTCAGAATCTCCGACGTCTATCTGCCAACACTGTTTCTTTCTGTATGTGTTCGAAAAACCATCCGAAAAAAAAATCTGGCACTTGACCGTTTAGAGACACCCTCAACACCACTGATGTAGAAACTTTGATCACTTTTGCTGTTTTATATCATATTCTGCAAAAAGACATACTTTTTTGAAATTTGCAATTTTATTTTATCAAAATATTATTTTTATTGGTACCAAAATTAAACGCCTAGTTGATGTAGGTATAAAAGAAATATATCTTTCTCGTACCTACTTACTATCGAATAAGAACAGGCACTGCAGCTGTGATTCATAAGTTAAATAGACGTTGTTTTATAAAAACTATTATAATTAGATATTTTCTTTTAAGACTAGTAACCTTAAAGAACGACCATAAAAGTAGATATTGAAGTAAGCAAGAAACTAAATAACTTGGTGGAACTACCCGCAGATTTCAAACAGAGAATATTTCATAAAGAATGTTTTGTTACAGCAATCGCGTTATACAATTTCTGGAGGTTTTATTCGTCGTGTAGATCTAATAAGCCTACAGCTACGCCGTAGTAAGCGCTACGGAAAATGCAGGCTACGTTCCGTCAACTAAATGTAATAATGTCGTCGCATTTAGGTATTTCGTAAACGAAAAGCTTTAGATCCAAGCGAGCTTCCGTAAGCTTTCTGTGTCAGCTTAAATCTTTATTTTACTTACAATAAAATTACTAACTACTCGTATAACTAACTATTTATCAAAATCAAACCATGTTATTACGTTTATGACTCGAAAGGCGACATATTACCTACATTACTAGTTTACGACAAAATAGCATGGGGAAATTTTCGTTCGCATTTCAAAAGAAATCTTATAACAAATCGTCAACTTTAGATTGCAGTGTTATTTTATAAGGAATAATCTTTAAAAAAACCGTGTTCGGTTAAAATCCATCTTACGCACAGGTAACTTAGCTGTAGGTAGTTACGTTGTAGCCAATTTAAAGACTACATCCGCCTCCGCAAAACTCGATGTACGCTTCTGAAGAGAACCTACCTGTCTTATCATTTATCGTTCGCAACCTAGAAGCACTCACTAATCAACCTTTCCATTGTTGCAGGGTTGCAGGAGACCGAAGTGGCCCCTAAACGCTTTATATGGAGCGCGTGGGGTTAACACGTGGTTCGCCGCGTTCAACACACACAACCCTGAAATGCACTCGTAGATAATAACGAACGTTACACAGGACTAGGACTGGATACTATAGTGGTGTTGAGTTGATAATGCGGTTATAGCGTTGTTGATACTGACGGCGGCGTGTGTGTGGGTGTTTGTGTGTTTGTGGGATGCGCCGGCGGTCGCGGCGACGCACCAAGACGCGTGCCCAGCTGGTCTGACATAACCGAACAGGTAATTTTACATCACTAACAGTCTTAGTTTTCTCCCAGGAAGTGTCTAACGCTGCCCCCATAACTCACAGTGAAGCGGAAACAAAATGAACAGTGAAACGATTTCAACATCTAAGGCTGTATCTAACTTAACATAAGATTTTTTAGGATTCGCTCGGGAAGAGCTTAATGCCGCTCTTATAACCCACAGTAAAGTGAAAACGAAATGAATAGTGAATAGGGGTTTCCTGGCTACATCTTAGTCAGCATCTCGCTTGTCATCAGGCGATATACGAGTAGACACTATGCAGAAAAACACCTGAGTCTTCTTTAATTTCATGAAGAGTAGCAACGTAACTTTTATTAACCTCAGGCAGGACTCGTTCCTATTTGAGGTTTAGTTTAGTTCCTTAACCACTAAAGAAAAATCCAATTTAAACATTTCTAATGAATTAATTTTACTACCTTTCAATCCTTCGCATCTACTCGTATAATAAACTAATATTAACAGAGCAGATTGAGACGTCCATTTAATTTACTTCCTTCCGTATACAAGATATATTAAGTGCCATCACATCCTCGTCAAGGAACCATCCTCAAAGTTGCTACGGAACGGATATCTTCGGCACAATACATCTCTGTCACTCCGAATGTGTTAGAGAAAGACAGACGTAGCCACATTCGTAGGGCTGCCACTAGCTTTCAATTCGTACAGAGTTCGGGTTTTGTGTAAATTCTATTGAAGTTGCAATTTAAAATTTTGTCTTGCTTTTCGTTTTTACCTGAATTTTCTTTATAAAAAAATTCTTTGTTAGTAAAAGTGAAATTATTTACGATTTTTAAAAGCACGGCTTACAAAGGAGAACATAATATTATCAAATCCTTGAAGGCAGTTGCCTTCTTTAAATGTTTTGTTAAATAGGTGGTAATCAATATTTTTATAACCACTTAAGTTGCGGTGTTGGTTGTTCGGTTAAAAACCACAAGATTTTCAGGCAGGCTTGAACCCTCTGAAGAGGGTTTGTGTTGTAACAACCCTAGCAGCGATATGTAGGTCGGAACCATCAATCGCAGCGTCGATTTGCCAGTAATTTCCCGCTAATGTAATCTTGATTAATTATAGCCTGCGGTTTTCTTTGCAGATGCAGCTTTTGTTACTTTCTGACCATTTGATTCAAAATTCAAGTTAAGTTTAAGTATCCATCCTAGGCCACATCTCGCTTCCCGACAGGCGTGATAGCGGTCAAACGCAAGCCTATTTTATATATATAAAAAAAAAAATGGAGCCTTTTGTAAAGGAACCTACGCGAGGTGCGATATATTTCAAAGTACAAACCCAATCGTTAAAAAGGGGTCTTATAAACTCTTTAAAAGGGGTCACAAAGTAGGTACGCTAATGCTTAGCTTTTTCGGTCAACCGACCCCAGACATTGAGATGCCGATTAGAGAGATTTGGCACGTCATCCAGAGGTACTCTTAAGTCTAAGGTACAAATCCATCCATGACTTAAAGTCCTTACATTCTCTTAAAAGTAAATCAATTGCTATTTTTTTAAAGTAAAAAACTAATTTCCTTAAAAAAAATTCTACGCATGTGGGTGCATAGATCGTATACAAAGAAAAGTTATGCTCCAGCTGACGAAGCCAGCACCCAGATGGGTAAAGAAATTCACGCGCGTTTCCATGCTTTGGAAGGCACATTGAGTCGATTCTGTTGGTATACCTAGATAAATAAAAATCAATAAATCTTTTTGAAAGCTTTAAAAAACCTCCGACGTTTAACAATCACAGAGGAGAAATTTCGCTACCAAAACCATTAACAACTAACAATTCTATCAACCGTAACGGTATGGTTAACACAACTCACTAACAACCGCGCAACCACAATCTCACTGCAACCGTATAATCCGTTTTACGTCCACCGCTTACCTCGGGAGAGATTCACATTCGAAATTAAACCGCGTGTACATACGATACACACAAATCGAGGGGATCGTAAAAACCGGATGATGACTTTCAGAGAACTGAAATAAAGGCGAGGTTGAGGCTATAAATCAATAGTACGTCAAACAATAACGTCATTGCTTAAGGGATAAGCGACGAGCGGGTAGCAAGGGCGTTTTTGAAAGAAAGCAAAGAGTACCTACCTAAAATTTACTTCATATCAAATACCTACTTAGTAGTTATACACTACTACCTAACTGATATTGTTTCGTCAGTTGCTTTTTCTCTTGTCAATGTGGCTAGAGTATCTGAGGTACAGTAACATATTAAGTTCAGCTTTTGTAATATTATTGGAAGATTTGTCCGTTAATTTTTAGGTAACGGCTAGCCTTCTTTTTATTTCTTACAATAGATTAACTTTAGGCCTAATCAAGGTCCTTAATCATAAGCTTCCGCCCATCATACGAGTTCATTGTCATGACAATCGTCATAGTTCTTTCCATTATAAAAATTTGAACTATGTACCTCCGCTTTGCATATTGCCATACTGTTTTCTTCGCATTCTCTTGTAACTTGTACCACACAGCCGTATTGTAGGTACTAGGCGCACATGAGCGTTCCCTGATCTTTTGACAGGGAAGTTATTACGTAACACGTGATGCGCGTTGTAACTACGGCGCCTATAACTTCATGTTATCCTGTGTCATAGCCATTCATCATGATCAACGAGCCATTACTGCTTCAGAAGACAGAGTTTCCTCTTTACTAGGTACCTATTTACGAAACTGTTAAACATCTTAGGCTGTATCTTGCTTACCTAAGCAAGATTGTACTTAAACGCAAAATTATACGTCAAAAAAAAATGTGAAAAGGTTAGAATTTTGTTTGGGATAGCTTTTAAAACGGGTGAACGAATTTTGACGCGTTTTCTCTATTCGATAGGTCTGAGTTGACTTATTTAAAAACTCGTTTTTACTCAACTTAAAAAACATCATTTGTTTTATCTCAACTGGTTGAGTAGAACAGAAGTACGGAAACGAAGTCGCTGACATAAGCTAGTGATGTTCAATTTATACATAACAAGAATAAGAACTAAAACTAGGTAGGTATACCTTAGCACATTTCAGTAAAATCGTTTAACTCAACGGAACCCTTAACAGTATGTTTCATGCATAATTCTGCTCATAAAAAATATTGTTTTTTCAACCCTGTAGTACTCGAATCTCATTGACCTATATAGATACGATGTAAAGGGTTGAACCACTCGTACGGGGTTCAGATAAAGATATAACGTATCTATCTCTTTTTTCATATGAGGTGACAGATGTTTTCAAATCTATCTTATACCTTAACTTAGGTTAAGTTTAGCTAACATGTATTTAAAGAAAGATCTAAAATGGGTTCTCGTATTTTTAAACGCAAGTACTTAGGTATTTTAGATTTCAGACAGGATTTTGTACCGTTTGAGTTTGGGTTTGATTCCATGGGTAGTAGTGACCACTTAACATCAGTACATACCTAGTTTTATCGAATGTCAAATATGTTCATCGTCACTCGAAATCCGTACTGCCAACATACAGACATTGTGTGTAAATGTATGAGGATCTCGCAATGTCTCCACGTTGGCAGTACTGATTTCGAGTGACGGCGAACGTATTTGACATTCGATGAAACTCGTACTATACAGACAGAATTATGGTACGGTTTGAAATTGGGTTTTGTATGTCCATGGGTAGCAATGACCAAATAACATCAGATAGTTTAGATCGAGCAATAGAAATAGAATAGGTACAAAAAAGTAAGCGCAATATCTTAGGTGCAAAAATATTTCATTTACTAAGTTGGCCGTCATCCCCTAACCCTGACAGATCTGACACTAACGAACAGGCGGCCATATTGAATCGGCGGAGCGTGGGAAATTATTATTTAAGGGATGACGCCGGAAAAATTACCGTTGATTAATATTGTTAAGAGCTTTAATGACGTTATCAGAATTAGTTATGCATTACTTACTGTTCCTTGTTTTATTTACAGTAGGTACCGTGGATGTTACAGATGAAATATGATTTTAATTATCTAAGGTTTTTTTTAAGGACGTTCTTTTACAATCTTATTAGAATGAGCTTTCAGAAACAGTCATGTAGATTAGGAAAAAGCTTGTGCATGTGGTGACATAAAAGTTTGAAAATTTTAACAGGTTGTAGGTACCTATTTTTTTTTAATAATTCTAGTAACACGTAGGTATCTGATTCAGTTAACTTTTTAGATACCTACTAAAGGGTAAAAAGGTTGGAAAGTAGGTAAAAAAAAAAATTGATTCAAATACATGAAAATAATAAGAAGGGAAGAAAATTGTTGCCGTATACTTAAAAATCACGAGAGTTGCAGCCATTGAAGCAAAGAAAATAAAATGAACATGCACTTAATTATGTTGTAATGACGTTCCATACAAAATTCCATCCAATTAAAAATGAAATTCTTGAATCACTTTCACGGCTGTATAAGCTAAGAACACGAGAAAAAATTAAAATTAGGTGAAGAAAAACTAGTACACTTAAAGAAAAACCGGTTATATAAAAAAAAATTAAATTAAAATCCAATAAAATCTATTATTACGTTAAAAAATATGTTTCTTAAAGGGTGTTTATTACCTACTTGAAATTCTGAATTAAACCGGAACTTTCCCTTGAAATCAATTCGAGATGCTGTTTTAAGTATCTGCGTGAAACTTCCCAAAGCTGGCTATATTTAATTGCCCCACCAATTCATCACAAGTTCATTAAATTAAACCACTTAACCATAATTTACATTTTCATATCTTGTTCAAGAACAATCTTTTTGTAAGGCAGTGCCATTTGAAAACGGAAGGCCTAGTTTAAAACCGCAGTAAAACAAACTGCTTTTATTAACAATATAAACGTAACCACTGTAAGAATAACGTCCAAATTTAATTAGACGTTTGTGTCGGTTACCACCTTTTTCTACGGGGCTACTTTGATTTGGATTGTCAAGCGCTTTAAACCGCTCGAAGTGCGTAGGGCGGATAGTAGTAGGAGTTGGCGTGGCGCTGCAACGGCTGGAAGGGGCGTCGTGGATCGATGCGAGGTATGTGTGCGCGCGCTTTCGATGACGTCATTGCCGCCGGGGAGCCCGATTGCCATAGAACAGACAAATACAATAATTTATATTTCGTAGCAATATTTTACATAGAAAATGTTTTAGGTTTATTGCACTAACACTGTTTACTTTGCTCAATTGAACGGTGAATTTTTTTCGTGAATAAAAATACTAGACTATTTTTTGTTTCTTTTATTGGTTTTTTTTTACGTTACGGATATAGATCCTACAAGTTAAAAAGAGATATCTTACTCAGATAGAATTTCACTGTCTGAATTTGGGTAGTTACAGTAGACTACACAATTCTAATTTTTCATCCTGAAAAAATCATGAAAAATCACTATAAAATTTACGAAATCCATTTACTTCATTCAACAGTCTATCATTAATGTAATTTTTTCCTCTTTAATTTGTTTTAAGTTTCCTACAGGCTCGATATACTAAGAAATACGAAACTCTTTCGAAAAAGCAACGTAACGTTTTGTTCATTAATCAGTTGCCGAAAAAATATCTCAGAAATAGAAGCCTGCTTTTAGCATCTTAAATATATGTACTTGTACCTACATAAGTAAAGAAACTTATTTATAAACACTTGCTACAAGTTAAAATAAAGGGAAGGAAAGGGGAAAGATGGAAAAGGGGGGCCTGTTTTTAAATACGGTTTAATGAAAAAATTAAATAATATAAAAAAATCTTTGTTTCCGGTCAGAAACCATAGATTACAAAAAATTCAAAATCAGTCTTGCACAAGTGTACCCACAGTTTTTGCCGCTTATTTAATATTTCACCCGCGTATATTTAAATAAAATATTATTTTTTTTAAACATTCTATAGCCTATGTTCACCAGTGATAACATAGGATTCTACTGATGAGAGAATCATTTTAATCGGTCCAGTAGTTTCAGAGCCAATTCCAATCAAACAAACAAATCTTTCCTCCTTATAATATTAGTGTAGATAAATAAAAAATAAGCAATAGTAATGTTACCTTTATCAATTTAATCAGATTATTACATTATCAATTCAGAAGACGTGCGTCAAAGCGAAGAACATGCGTCAGAGTTGCCATATTACTGCTGTATTATCGGAATTCAACAATCCCGGATTACCGAATGCGATAATCGCTTTCCAATTAATAATTTATTCTTATTAGCCCTGCAACTGTAAGAAAGTCTTGAAAGTATTGTTACTAAGATTGTCATATCATAGGCCTTATGTCATATCATTTAAAAAAAAATGTTAAAATGAAATTAGTAGGTAGGTAGGTACCACACGATTTTCAAGACGTTCATTATAGCTCCCTTTGCCTCGTTTAAATCATTAGTAGGTATTCTATTGTAGATTAGGTACAATAGGTTTTAAATGTTTTTGATATAAATCCGGACGAACTATCCCATTCATAATATTTTTAGGACTTACTTAGGAAATGATAACAATATAAATGTTTAAAAAATCCAATAGACAACCGATCCACGTAAAAACATAAAGCATAGGACGTCAAATCGAAACGAATCGTATATTCTAATTTAATATCCTCCCAAATCATAAATTCAGTCTCATTGCCATCTAAATCTGCCCAGCCCAGCGCACAATGCCGTCGGAACAGTAAATATATATTAAACAGATAGACAGATTGACTTTGTGCTGTTTAGTCTATGCATTGTTTGAACGGTGCTATTTCAGTCATTGTAATGAAGAGATTAAGGTGAAAACATATTGTGCTAACGGTTAAAAAAAGAAAAAAGAAAGAATTTTTTTGCTTGCTAGTAATGATGTCTATGGAAATCCACATATAAACTAGACGCAAATAACAAATATAAATTTTAATAAAAAAAAAGAATTTAATTCTATTTCATTTAAAAATAAATTAAAAAGAAAAGGAAATTATCTTTTTTACTCTTTATTTTTTAAAAATTTCT
>DWOF01000390.1:0-10487 GCA_018250795.1 Clito sp. Burns02 | reverse complement strand
TATATTAATAATAAACAGCACGCGTGGGCAATTACACTGCTTATTTAGAATGTCAGGTGGCGATCCCATCAGCCTGTTAATGTTAAGTACCTAGTCGTTGGCCAAAAAAAAATTGTTCGTCACCGATTTTGCTACCAATAGTTCAAGTAGTTCAATAATCAAAACAAACTATTTGGATTATCGAACTAATTATTTGGTAGCAAAATCCGTTAAGAACAAATTTCATATATTTAAACCTTTACTGCTTTACTTCCTGCGGCGGTAAGTTTACCCCGCAATCTATATAAGTTCTATCAAACTATTCTATTAGTACCTATATGTAGGCAGGGAGGCACTTATACCGGTTTTCAAGCTAGATGGCTAATGCGCTAAAGGAAGTAATTAGCAGCTGCTAATGAAAACAATGCACAGTGATGGAGCGAACAATGACGCTACCTACGGTCCGAACTCAAATCAATTACCTACATGTGAATTTAATTACAATACCTATAGGTAGATAGATGGAATATTCCTTCAGATAATTTTCTAATGGCCTCCGCTAAGGAGCAGGACTGCCCAGTAATGGGACCTAAAGAAATCATCGTAACGTAAAGGCTACAGCCCAGGGCGCCTTGGCAACAGGCCCTTTAGAAAGTAACTGATAGGTACTGTGATGAAAATATTATATCAGTATAGAAAACAAATGTTTCACCAATTAGTTATGCTCCTAAGTAATGTTAGCCCGGGGCCCCACAAATTCCGGTCCGCCCCAGTATCGAGTATTTCTCTTGCACATCCAATGGAAGTTTCCTTAACCTTGCCTCAAAATCATCTCGGGTTTATTTCCGAAGTCCGCAGCGACCATTGTTGCCGATGATGTAGTCTGCTGAGTCATTTCCACAAGTCAATCAAATCAATTCCGGTGGGTTTTGATCTGTGTGTGTGTGTTTACAAGCGGTTTTTATAGCCCCACGTGCGGAGTGGTTCCCTTGACTAAGATTTCAATCTTTGGCCATGAAATTGTTAATGAAAGTTAATACAGATTATCTACGGTACTCCGGTATATTCTACTGTGTGTCTGCAGGTCTTTGGCTGCAGTAACTGCTTACTAACCGGCCTGACTACTAACATTTTGATTTTTCAAAGGATTTTGCAATTCATCTTTAGTTCTCGACACTACCACTAGAGGCGCAGGGTCCTATTTAATAAGGGTTCTAAGGGTGTTGAAATAAAACAAGATATAGAGAACGAGAACAAATAATATATTCTTGTTACATTCACGTCTTCCCTTACGCTAAAAAAGTGGCGAGGTCGTGACGGGGCGCCGCCGGACCCCGGGTGACGCCAGACGCCAGGCACATACCGTCGATTAATCCTTATAAAACAGTCTCTTTGGTCCCACATTAATATCTTGATAAAATTTTATTTACAGGTGTTAGGACCAAGGGAGCAAAAATAGATACATATATGAAAAGGAAATAATGTAAATATTCGAGTATGTTTCAATGAAATTCTTTGTTGTACTAGATCTTAATAAAAACAAAGTAAAAAAAACATAAAAAAGTATATAAGTAAGTAAGTAAAATCTATGTATCAAGTAAATTAAAATGAGTAATTTATAAATACATATTTCCAACATAATAAAGAAAAAACATATAAAATAATGTGTCTATAGGTAATCAGGCTGACACATTTTATGAACAAGGAATAAAGTACCGGGCAGCACCCCGCCGCGAGTCGCCGGAATAACCTTATACAAGATAACAGTTAACAATAATAAACTGTTAGAGGTATAATGTGATAAATATCAGTTACATATCGTCCAAAAACCCGCTAGCAGTCGACATTTTGTAAAGACTCTGAAATATTAGCTTCACCAGTTATACATATATCACAATAATCAGTAAAGTCATCCATATAGTAAAATTAGTACTTTTTTTAGATATTGATAAAATGATGCGAGTGCTGAGAACTCAGGGGGAGACTTTGTCGAACGAACCAAGAGTAGGCTCCTTCACTTCAACAGACGAGACACTGGACTTGTGCTACGTGGAAGTGAAATTATAATTCACATCGGTGCATTATTAGAAATTTTTGCTAAGGTGCTGAGGTTTTAAAAATTCGATTTATTTAGTGATTAAAGAACACGAATCTACAATTTTAAATATTTTCACTATAATAACAAACATTGATTAACAACAGATAATTTTCTAACAACTAACGTAAATACGACTTCTAAACATTGAAGCATGCTCGAGGCGACGATAGACTACCATTTCATCTAGAACTGAGTGAAGCTAACCATTGATCGGAACTGCGTAATATCGTTAACAAAAATAGTTTCACTAGGAGTGTATATTTTACCCTTTTTGGTTATCAAGCGTACTCGGTATAACAAAATATAAATTACTTAAATAATCACACAGCACAAACATCATGCCGAAGCGTAACTCGCAACTGACACATTTACACGGCAAATTATTTATTACTATTATTAATCATCCTTAATCTAAATAGCAAAATAAAGCGTTTGATTATTATTATTATGTAATTAATTGTATGTTTTGAAGTATCGATTCGTTGCTCTAAGGTTAATACTATAATGTAAGCGTAGTTTATTTTAAGCGAACAAGATTATATTAATCAGCAAATAACATTTTTCAAAATTTCTTTTAAAATTCATTTGGCTAGCTAACTAACGTTGAAGATATAGGAAAATAATGCATCTACTATTTGTTCTAAAATATAAAAATAATGGTTTTAATTACAATTTTAGACTTAGAAAACGCTATGCTTATTTGGTTCTGTCAATATCGAATGTACATCGGAGGCTGAGAATATTTACACATGTGGTACATATCGTTACTGGCAAGGTTACTGCTGGTTCGTTATCTACTTCACTAGTTAAAAGCATTTCAAACACCAAATTGTTACTTTGCAGATCTTCGCACTATGTTAACACGAACATTTTACCTAATAACTTTTTAAAACTAAAAAAATAATAATTTCTAACAGATACAATTTTATTTGACCCTTGATAAAAGCACAGCCTACACACCGACTACAGTTTATGTCCGTATACATAAATATTACTACATTAACAAAAAATAAATACAATATTGTTGCATCTACTACAAATAGGTACAACATTCATTACGCATTTATAACATTCGGTATACTTGAATAGGTACCACTGCTAACAGTAAATTCGAATGTGTCGTGTTTAGCACTTTTCTTTGTAAGAAGGCTATCCATAAAATGATTCCTGTCTGATATTACTTCTCTAAGATGGTAAAGAGCCATTGTCTTAATATCGACGCATTTTTATTAAAATTACTATCAGTTCAATTTTAGAAACTAATTTAGAAAGTTTGAAATTTCCTAAGATTCGGAAAACACTATTCTTTTTATGTCTCTCGGTAAAGTTAAATATTTATGGATAACTTCTTGGTTATTTGCGATTTTACAATAAAAATACTACTGAAGACTTAAGCCGAGTGTAAAGTAGAGAGTACACCGGGAGATCTGGCGAGAGAGTCGTGGTCGCGGCGTGGCGGGCGGTCGCGCGCGCCGTCAGCTCAGGAGCGCGGCGGCCGCGGCTGGCTCGTGTCGTACGCGCGGATGACGTCCGCCTGCGACACACTCGCGCCCTCTTCTTGCGAGAACGCGAACCCATCTGCATTCAGTGAAAACACAACTCAATACTTGTACATATTAACTTTAATATAACTAATACATTCCTTACTCTATTTGCAGCGTTCTACATGAAAAGTTACATTTCTTAAGTAATGAGGCAATTTATTGAACGGGCATTTTTTCTAAAACAAAATGGGAGCAGGGCTCACTTCATAATTTTTCTCGAATCAAGTCACTAAACTTTCTAATAATAGGTACATATTATGTATTTATCGACTTACATTGACGAGTCGTAATATCCGTGCAACGGGAACCTTGTGATAAATAGATAGAATAAAAAATAACAATAATTCGATGGGCACTGTGTGCCAGTGTGCGGTAAACACGTGTCAAACTGTGTGGACTAATGAAGCGGGTTCCAGTGGTTTAGTTGGTACTGTGTGCTCGGAACAATTGATCATGTCTTGTTTGAATAATCTGTTTTCACCATAGTCACGGCCCAGTCACGTCTTTGACTTATTTAATTCAATTCAAAATCATATTAATTTGCATTTACATTGTTTTATCGACAAGGCTTTATAAATATACAATCGACGGTACATTAAGGTAAACGCGAGTGTGCCGTGCCTGTATAGTGAGTGATGCGCGAGCGGTGCGGGGATACTCACGCGAGAGTTCGAGCTCCGTGGTGACGCGCGTCGCCGAGCGGCGGCCGAACACGCTGCGCACGTTCTGCAGCAGCCGCGCGGTCTCCGTGAGGCTGCCACAGACAACACCGTCACGATCCGCCGACACCCCACCACAAACGACACCCCAACGATACCGAACACCGTCTAAATACGCTACTACAAGCGGTAGAAACTTACTATCGGACGCGATCTAACTTTTAGAACGAGTTATTTGCTTTATAGTAGAGCAATAAAAAACACCCTGGCCACCTTATTTTAAGTGGCCACTGCTATCCACACCCAATCTCGTTCAGGACATGGTCCTGTCTGAAGTCGTCTATGGATGCGTCACTACAATATACACGCAAACGGTTTACCGGTCACCGCCATCACAAACTCGACCAACGTGTGACAAGAAAAAAAGAAACTCGTTAAATTGTATTATTTGAACCGCGTCCGATGGTTTGTTTCATAATAACTACGAACCAAGCGGTGTCGAATGGAACTGTGCAAGCGATGTAATGCGGGCATGCGGGCATGCAGGCGGTGCACATGCGGGGAGAGGTAGTGGGCGGTACTTACACTGCGCGAGCCGGAGCAGCGCGTGCCGGGCGTCCGCCACACTGTGACAACCACCAAGTTAGAGCCACCAACACATGCCAACACGCAACTCACCGGCGCCACTCACACATTACAATACAGAACATGTGTTAGGTGTCAGGAAACATTCACATTTCTCATACATCATTATTTGGTTAGTGATTTTCTTATTAATCAATTAATTTAGACAAAGAATTTAACCCTAAAGTAAGCATACGTTATTCATATATTCTTACCTTTAAAAACTTATACAATATATCGAAATCCAATGATGATCCATTCATTGTATAATTTGTAGACAGACAATGTTCTCTGACACATAATATCATTCCAGAACAATTTAAATCTAATAGACAAGTCAGTTTAAATTTCAACACTTTATTAAAAACAATTACATTTAGTTACAAATAGAAACTATAACGATCTTATTATTTACAACACTTACAACGATGATCAGTGACACGTATCTCAGGATACTTTACAAGGGAATATCAAATCTGTACATTAGGAGAACAAGCCTATTTTATATAAAAAAGAAAACAAAGCAACATAATTACAGTAGGATAATTTCAAGACGGGAAAAATTATATTACAATTTAAAAATAAATGTTAATGCAATAACAATGGAAATGTGCTCGAAATAATAAAGTGCTACACGATAAACACAAAATTCTATCAAGCAAAAAAATGTAGCTTCGGGAAATTTGATACACTTATTACTAGGAGTTTTTTTACACTATATTATCCCTTGCATTAATGTGGAAGATCAAGTAGGTAATACAGTGGAAAATTTCGAGATTCGTTTCTAAAATGTACTATTTTGTATACAAGAATATCCAACAATAATAAAATTTTGTAAAAATACGCTATATCATTTCACGCGTGAATATCAACTTCATAAAATCATTTATTGAGGTAAATTTAACGCTAAAGTTTCACAAATAAAATGGCTACGTTGGGTACCAACCTTCTCTATAATTCAATAAATGTGATGAAATAAGAAACTTATTTAAAAAAAATAAATAACCACACTTTGCAGCCACATAGCTCAAATTAATATTAATAGTACTACTGAGTAAGTACAATTTCAAATAACACAAATATAAAATCTACGAAGACACACTTCAAAAATATAATATTACAGCCTTATCTTAAAAGACGGAATGACATTTGGAAAACCTGGCCAATGGCGCGTACGTAAACACACAATATTAGCTATACGTGCATATAAAAATATACATCGACTGTATATGTTATACAATGACTGACTAATATTTGAGGCTGATATTTAAACTTGAAACAAAATTGTAACTAATGTCTCCAAAAATATATTTAATTTGTTAATAATTTATTATACACGTACTACATAAATTTTAAGAATATTTGGAAGATATTTTACTATTTGTCGTTGTCTTGTTAGTCTTTGTAACTCACTAACGGGCGGATGTTCCCTCGTACTAAGAGGTAACTAGAGCACACTCTATGTGTGCATAAAAGAAAGAGTTGCAGCTACACTAAGTATTATAAATAATAGGAATGCAATGATCGTAGGCGTATTCCATATTTACTTTGTGCACACGTGTACTTAAGCGCGGCACACTTTAGTAAGTTAAAGAGTATAATAAAATGTCACCTTAAATCCAATGTAAATTTTTTGTTAATAAGTCGTATTCAAATTTATTTAACCTACATCTAAGAGTAACGTATTTTTAATACAAAACAATGTTGATATGGAGCTACTAAACCGATCTAACATTGAATGGAATTTTAAGTAGCTGCAAGGCACACTAGTCTAGCGACACTCGTGTAACTACCGGCGTAGAGCCAAGGCACATCCAGTGCGACCTACGAGTGCTGGCTCACAATAAATAAACGGTTTTTACCATATAACTGCCGACATCCTTCGCAACATACAACTCACGTATGCCCATCTACACAAACACTCGTTATCAATATAAATATCTAAGAAAATATCACATAACTATAACATTTAGAATCATTATTATTGCTTTGGAAAACTTGTCAAGCGAAATGCGAGAAGACACGTAGTAACACTTATTATATGTCGGGATGCAATCTCAGTAACCGATACTGTTAAGTTACGGTAACTTTTTTGTCATTATGACTACTTGTATATAAATAAAATATTGTACAAAATTTTGTTACTTAGATAACATCACTAAAACGTCTAGCTATCAACAAAACTGCTACATAGGAACACGTACTTAGTACATTTGAGTCTAGCGTTACATTTGAGGTTCCTATTTTTTTATTTCTAAACACTGCGAAGAGACAAGAGTGTAAAAGGCGAATAGAGATGTCAATATTTTTCGTACATCACAAACCATAGATACTGTGTAGTCAAATGCAATATTAAATTTTAAAAAGCAATTGCAAGCTTTCATTATGACTGAAGGCATTGCAACACGAGTTGTATAGAATCGAGTAAAGTAGTAATTTAATACACCGAGAATCTTGTCTCCAAGCGGCGTCTCTGAATAAACCTAAATCAGTCTGTAGTTCCAGTATCTTATAACGTTCAACGTTCCCTATGTTAATAATTTGTTAACCTTAGGAGATATAGTCGGTGCAAGCTGACGAAACGGTGACGTTTAAATCTAATATCACACATGACATGTCTTCGTACTTAATATTTTTAATTTAAACTATGTACATATTTGTATTCAGTTTATTTTTTATTTACATGTCATGTAGTAAACGTCACTTGTCTTTGTTGGTTGGACGAGTAGTACGTCATCAACTACATGCATAAGTAATAACTAGCCTTTCTAGTTGAAAATTTTCCATCCCTACACAGTTTCCAGGGTAATGTTCGACAGCATCGTACAACGCTGAAAAAGTGTCGCGTTTCATCAGCGCGCACCGAGTGTAGCGTCAGTAGTGTCAGTATCTGTCACGCGCAGTGACGGCGGGCTGTCAGATGACGTGCGCGGCGCGCGGCGGGCGGGGCCGGCGTCACGGCGGGCGCGGGCGGCGGCGGCCGCTCGTCGAGGCGGTCGCGCGCCTGGAACGAGAGGCGGCGGCTCTCGGCGACCACGTCGTGGAGCTCGAGGCGCGCCCAGCGGGCGGCGTCGGCCTCGCGCTGCCGGGAGCCGGTGACGAGCGCGGGGTGGAGGCGCACCGAGCGCAGCAGCGGGGCGAAGGCGCGCTCCCAGTCGTCACGCGCGGCGGCCGCGGCGCACTCGGCGCGCAGGGTGTCGAGCAGCGTGCACGGGTGCGTGGCGTAGAGGGCGTGGAAAAGGGCGAGCTGCGCGAGTTGGAGGTGGGCGCGCGCGGGCGGCCGCGGCGGCGGGTCGAGCGCGGCGGGGCGCAGCAGCGCGTGCGCGAGGTCGGGCCAGTGCGGCGCGGCGAAGGCGGGCTCGGCCGGCAGCAGCGCGGCGAGGGCCAACAGCGCGTGCAGCAGCGGCAGCGGGTCGCGCTCGTGGCGCGCGGCGTGCAGCAGCTCGCGGGCGAGCGCGTGCGCGGGCAGGCGGCGCAGCCAGGGCGGGCGACGCGCCACCAGCGGGGCGAGCGCGGCCAGCGCGTGCAGCCGCTGCGGGCGCTCGGCGCGCAGCTGCTCGAGCAGCGCGTCCAGCAGGAAGCGCGCGTGCTGGTCGGGCGCGCGCGCCAGCAGCTCGAGCGCGCGCTCGGAGCCGGTGCGCGCGTGGTACAGCAGCAGCGAGCGCGTCAGCCACGACTCGCGCACGGCGCCGTACAGCGCGCTCACCGAGTCTACGGCATCGCGTGCCTCGAGGAGCGCGAACACCTCCCCGGCTTCGCACGCCGCCAACATCTCCGACCACCTGCAATGATTGAAATAATTCAAATGCTATAAATCCTATAAATCGTATATTATTAAGTAAAAGGGACATAAGGACACAAACAAATAAGAAACAGATTATTTATTTCATCCCATAAACAGTTAACATAAATAATATGCCATAAGAGAGGAGCAGTCAGTATGTGTGATGGAAAAGGCTAGGGTTCAGCCGGCCCGCAGGACACCTTCACTATTGACTTTCAGCAAACTAAAAATGTCTTGAACATCAAGAAAAATATTTGGTAATTTTGAAAATTATGTAATTATATTAATGCAAAAATAGTTAATAAATGTATTGCATCTTACTGGATGATCATATAATACAAAATTTTAATGTACAAAGAAAGACATAGGGTACCTTACAATCTTAAAAAAAGGTCACAATGGATATCATTATTAACATTTAAAATATATAGCTATGTGGTGGAGCTGCAAGTAGTCTATTTAAAATATAGGACTAGTTCTAGTTATGCTAGAGACTGACTAATAAAACAAAACCATTGTAGTGTTTACAAAAATACACTCTTAGTAGTAAACACATTAAAACAAAGTAAACAAATTGTATTTAACCGGTTGTAACTGAACTATACGGCGATGATGTGATGCTGTTGTTCCAAAATGCACTCGGCAGCAGCACCCGACCGCGGCAGCAGCGGCCACTTGCTACCTTGCTTACACAACACGCCTGCTCTCAAACTAATCATGTCACTAACATTAATTACACTATTCACTAGATTATTTCTGTATACGAGGTACATATGAAGCGGAGTATTTACCAATCAGTAGTTCGGAGAGAAGCTTCTTGATTTGCTGCAGCTGGTGGAATTTTGAATTAGGTATTGGATAACTGAGAATACAGATGTAGTAACTACAGCGTAGTTGTCGGACAGCTATCCGAATGATTTTGCTAAGAAAATAAATTGCAGTTCGATCAAATCTTTCCTAATCTAAGATTTATAAGACGTAAAAAACAGTCAAAGTCATAACTCTCAATTTTCTGCCTTCTGTTCTGTCTGTCTGCTGTCGGCCTGCTGACAATGACATTAGATAGTGACTTGACATTACTAACATTGACATCTGAAAAAGGGATGCCACAGACCGTAGAATTAGATATCGTAGATACACTCGACTTGATGACTGCACATTTTCATACCTCTATGGTTACTTCCAGTCTCAATATGACATAGGTGTAAAAAATTGACAGTTGCACATGACAAAGACAAAAGACATTTCATTGAATCCCATGGATAGGGGTTGATCCATAGAACTAACCTATGAAAATTACAATTTTTTGTAATATATAGGGATGTCTTGTATTTGTAAGTAGACTGGATATGGGTTAAATGATCAAATGACTATATAATTTAATAGATATTGTTGTTATAAAAATCAGCCAAAGACTTTTAAAGATGTTAAGAGTTGTGTCGGCCCTGTATATCGAGAGCCAAGCGCTCGCCAGGAGAGATGTTTTGAAATTATCCAGTAAGTATTTTGTACACTTTTAAGTCAGATTTACAATTGGTTGCTTATAATTAACTATTTTATGTTTTATTCATCGTTGGTCACTAGACGAAGGTGGCTAACTTTTTTATCGTGAAGTAATAGATGTAGATTTTTCTAATAGTTGTGCAATGTATCTATTCCAGGATTAAGCGTGTCCTATGGTACAGCATCTGGAAATCAGGTGAGTTGAGCTCTCACACAATTTATTTGGAACACTCAATCAATTAACAGTGTTAACCTGATTGCGGTGGTATAAAATTTTAATAAGGTGTTTTGAATTA
>DWOF01000389.1:0-10487 GCA_018250795.1 Clito sp. Burns02 | reverse complement strand
AGCTCAGTCAGACCTCAGGAAGTGGTCGACAAACGCTTTGCCAGATTTGAAAGAATGTGTTATTTACATACGAACAAGTCAAGTATATATAAAGCTTTTAATAAAAAAAAGGATACTAGAGGAAAGTGAGCAAATATGGGCTACCATTTTGTTTTTGCCTCAAAAAAAAAAACTATTAAAAACAAGTAAATATCAATATTTATTAGATATATTCTATTGTTCCATAGAGTATCAAACTACGCGTAGACTTTTATGCTAAAGCAGTAATGTACAAGTCCATTGTACCAAGGACAATGCCGCTAATTCCTGATCCATGTAGCTTCCTGCTTTGTTCCGTGTTGACAGATTTTCCTATTATCGTGATAACAATGAAACCACTTGTACTACGTTTATAACATAATATGGGTTTGAATAAGTTATTTCGGCTGTTGTAGGTCTCATGGCAATAGCTAGAAGGAACTCGCTTATATGCAAACATTGCCAAATGTTGTGCAAAGAATCTGACGCCTAATTTTGTCACCCCTCTAAATGTCCACCACAAATTGAATGTTTACACTGCACTTCATATCAAAAGTATGCACCCCTCCGACTGTAATGCAATTTTCTACGTTAGGTATTCATTACTTCTATTACTTGATTTATCATTATAAGCGGAGACAGTAACTTATTGTACAATTATACAAATAATTTTATATTGAACTTACCTCCTAAAGTAGGTAATAATAGGAGTAGGTAGGTAATCGATACTCGTAAAAGAAAAACCAATAAAAGTTAACTTTCTAAACTTTTTGTAGGGAATCTTGGTCCTATTGTTCAAAGTTTTGACTTAAAAAACCCGTAGGTACATTAGGTAATAATAAATTAATGTAGGTACCTACTATCGGACATCGAGTGATAAGTTAAGTGTATCTAAGATAATTATTGTAAGGTCTTGTGTGACCTACTCGTATAATAAACTTGAGAGCTTCTGTGCTTTAAAGTTCGTGATGAGCAGACGTTATCAATAGTTCTATCGAAGGCTTTGTGTAAGATTTTCTTATATAGGTAGTCTAGTTTCTAATTCTAATATATCTAGAATTAATTAAATTAGGATTATTAAAAGCTAGGCGTAATAAACTCGTTACCAACGTTTTGAACATTTGAATTTTGAACCCAGCTAATTTGTCTGTTGAAGTTCAGCGAGTCAAGTCGAATTTCCTTCTAAATTCTAATGTGTAATGTATTTCAGGATGACAATGGAGACGAGGCTGCAATCCTGCCGCTCCAGCGATCGTATTCACTTGCGGTCACTTTAACTACTCTAATGTGCGGGTCCTTTATATTTCAAGCCCCCAACTTAGTACACCCACCTCTTTGTGTCCCATAATGCTGATACGAATTTCCTTTACAAAATAGGTTTTGAATACGTTCGCAGCGACGATTCATAACCGCAGGTCTATAGATTAAAAAGTTAAAGAGTTATAGGCATTCAAAGTTTGTTTTACTCGTAAAGCTTCTGGAATATTCTTTTGCTGACTTGTAAGACTCTAGTCACGTGTACCGGTACCGCGAACTTTGCCGCAACAATTCGTTGTGTATTAATACTGTACAATAAAATTGCGGCTTTTGTTTCGCCTAGCTTTTATCTCTCAGAATAAGATTTTATGCGAGCTATAGAATAATTTTTGCGTCGTTCACGAAGCTACGATATCTATTCACATGCAAAGTTGCCGAGTCTTTTGTTATAGTTAATTTACAGACGTATAAATCGTGGTCGTCTTTGTTTAATCGTCCAATGGACATGATATTCAGCCGATAAGTGCTTATCTGCTGGCGACGATGTGAATAGAGTGCGGTGTGGAGCGGTGGCCGCATGCGTCGCAACTCGCAATAGAATATACGGGGAGTCCGTTTCAAAGTTCTTTTGTTACGATTATCGTGGAAAATCCGATCGGGGAAGTGTGGCTGGTGCTTTCAACGTCGCCAACTGCATTATGAGTTATCTGAGCCGTGCCGCCGCAACTATATAATCTCTCCGTAATATAGGCATGAGTTCTGCGTGGAATACGACTAACTCCTGGACCGCATGTCTCTAATATAAAAGTTTATACATATTCGTGTAGGGTTCAAAAAACAAGAGTTATTTGTACATTTAATAACATGTTTTTATTAAGTAAAAAGTAATTTTCAATAATACCTCTTACCAGAACTTTTAAATGTAGTAGGTATTTGTTGTAGGTACCTACATTCAAATTAGCCAAACAAAAGTTTTTCGACGATGAATTCTGTAGCAATTCGAACTAATGTACCAGTTATAGGTAGGTACATTGTTTGTTTGAATAAAACAGTAATTTGAACTACGCCCCATTGTTATATGGCCAACAACGGCGGGAACGTAAAGAAACTCTACTTCCACCACCCATAGTCGATTAATGAGCAAGTTCGCAACTTCATTCCTCAGATTATAGCGATCCATTGAAAATATCCATAAAAGTCGAACATTACCCGAAACAATGGAGGGGAGGGCCGGGGTATTAGGTGCTGTGCCGCCATTGAACAACTTTTGTTCCATTGTGTTGTCCACTAGAGGGAGGCTCGAACACAAAGACACGACGCAGACATAGACCGAAATTCATCAGCAACACGATTGTTTGCTACATAAAGGATGCCATTGTCGACAAATATGATATAGTAACACAATGTGGATGTTGTAATTAGAACGCTAGGCATTGCCTTCAGTCGTGAGCTTGCTTTAAACTTCGGACGGACGGCGTGTTGTTTCAGAAGATTGACAAATCCTCACTGTAGGACCAAAATGTAGACCTGTACCAACTCATTATATATGACCTGTTTAAAAAGTCCCATTTTCAGAAACTCATTAAATTTTGAAGAAATTATGGAACTAACAAAAGGACTACTTGATTGTTTTAAATTTAATTTTAGTGGTTGTAAGTTTTTCCAACCTTTACAATTTTCAAAAGGTGTTGGTATTCTACCTTCCTACCTACAAGTAGGTACATTAAACGTTGTGCTTGTTCGTTTTCCACATGTCCCGTCTCCCCATTCCAACCAGCGCCGAAGTGATTCCCGGTCACAATGACGCTCGACTTTCCCTTTTTTCATATTTGAACTCACTCAAACCGACCGCGATTTGCGCTCTACGTCTTTGTTTACTCTATTTGCTTGGCTCCTAAAGTCATTATTGTATCGTTTTACTAAAATGTTCCATGTAGATACAACTTGTCGAACTGAGGGGTAGAAGATGAGAACACATGCTTGCATAAACTGAGACTTCTTTTGTTGGGAGAACAATAAGGAAGTGATGACATGAGCATTTTGATATAATGGCAGGGTGGGTGCATTCAGAAATATTGATCGATTCTGTACTTCAAATGCTTCTTTGTTTTCGGTTTCTACGTCTATGAATCAATAGGTCGACAAGTTTAACTCAAAGTTTGAGTAGAATAATTAAAAAAAATGTTAATTTTGTTCTGCTCTAAGAATATTTCAAATTAAATGAGCTTACACATCGAAATATGTTTACCGAAACTTCTAACAGATTTGCGGATATATTATACTTGCATGCACGAGTATCGACTTGTGCCTATAAAGTAGTCTGTAAAATCTAATTCCAAAAGATCATAATCTTGTTGGAAACCTTACAAACGATGTTACAATAAAGCGAACTAGAGACTGAAGGAGAGGCGCTATGCCTAATCTAGCATCGGATGTCTTTCAAAACTTAATGCATCTTTGAGCTATTGTTTAACAGCTTCAATAGACAGATACTTTGGCTGACATCCAAGTACAGAAATGTTTCATAGGATAGCAATAATTTTCTTTATTTAATAACAAAATATAAATAATATGGTCTATTATAAAACAAACATAACTGTAGTGAAGTGCTTTTATGCTTGTAAAGATACTTATAAAGAAAGAAGAAGATAAGAACAAAATTGAAGCCTTAACTTTTTTAAGTGTCAAGAAAACCTCACCTAGAACAAACACATTAGGTAGGTAATAGCAGTACGTAAACAAAAAACCAATTGTTATTTATCTATGTACCTTTATAAATTCTCTGTAGGTACGAGTATATAATGTGAGTAGATACCTAGAGCATTTAATATTAACATCGCAGATATGCGAATAATGGCGCGCTGAAAATACAGTGTCGCGCACAAAGAGATCCGCTCAATATAGTGGAGATAAATCACAGCATCATCATCGACTATTCAGCAATGTGGTGGCAGTAGGTACGTGCACCAACATTTAATATATGGGTATCAGTTTACTACTTATAATTACACAACAATAATATAGAGTCCTAGTTTTATTAAATAGAAAATCGTATTGTAAATTTCTTCGTTGTAGGTAAGATAGGTACTTAATATGAATTTGTGTAATAATATGAGGATAGTACCTACAGGATGGATTGATGTAATAGACTTAGTACTAAGGCTTAGTGACTAAGCTTGCATTGAAGATGATATACGAACATTAAATGTTTTTTTGGTATTTTAAAATCTTACATTTCAAGCCTGTAGCAAATGTAAAAAAGCTCAACAGTAATTTAATAATTTTAAGATAATAGGTATACTTAGGTGTAAACAAAGCTAAAGGGAGCATCAAACATTATCAAGAAGCGAGCGATCGGCTGATGAATTTCGATTTATGTTCAACGCGGGATCTTTGTGGCTGTACTTTCAGCAACACAATAGGGACAAAAGTTATTCAACGACAATGCGAGCACCAAATACCGATCGCCAACCCCCAACCCCCACAAGTAGATGCCTAACCATTGTTTACTTTAATACTCCACTTTTATGTACATTATCGCTGTCGACAACAATGTAATCGCGAAATTGAATTAGTGATGTGGAAAAATCGAATACCTTGAGTTATCAATTCAATAAAATTCACGAACGATTGGAACTTATCAATATTGGCTTGTTGTTTGAGTTTACAAATAGTCATTTATTAAAGTTTTATTTCCAATTTTGTTGTTTTTCTATAATAAATTTTTCCAAAGTAGCAACATTAATTTTACCAGCTATAACGCGAGATACTATGCTCTTTCTGTGAGTTGTAAATTATAATACCGATCTGAAGATAAATTGACTCAATAATCCGCGTGCCAAATAAGTCGTCAAATTAAGACACCTATAGAGCCGCGCTTTGTAATATGAAACCTGCCTAAAGAAAGATAGATAAGTACCAAACAAAACATTGAATACAAGATAATATCACGGTTAACAATATTTCGTCAGATATTCTCGTCGGCGTCCCTGTTACAAAAAGCCTGAACGTTTCTACAAAAGCTGCAAAGAATGAATGGGCGTGGGTGGAGGGGGTACTGCCGATTCAATAGGAGAAAGGAGGGATGTGTAGTTACGTAAGTATGTTTTGTGGTGCGTGTTAGGGAGCAAAGAAGAACACGGAGGAAACCGTTTTTTTTTTCTACTGAATCGAGAACCGTTTGAAAATTTTATACAAAGAAAATTTCAAAGCATTCTTCACGACGTCTATCGTTGTGTTAATGAGGAATTGTTCGCCCAATAACGGCATTGTTAAAGGTTGCACTTTATAAGAACAGAATGGCATAAATGAAAGGTCGCGATTTAAAAGCCGTGAGGTCAAATGGCAACATGATAAATAAATTCGCTATCATTAGCTAATAATGGACTCAAACTTTATATTGTACATTTATCTTTTAAGTTTTATATTGACGACTTCTTTGATTGTGCATGTCCATTCGGAAAGTTCATCGGTCATGACGGTTAAATGCACTTTCCTTATGAAAGCTTAGGAGTTGCTTTTTAAGTGAAATGAATTGATGCCTGTTTTACAAACCATTGAATACTCCTTAGCAGTAGGCAACTGAAAGCAAGCTGACTCTTCTCACAAACGAGTCTAGTTTTTGCACTGAAAATATGGCGCTCTTTTATGCGTTTTAGGTCACACTAAATTTTAGTACTTCATAGTTTTGAATAGTATCGACATTGTCTAAATGAGTATGAAATGCAGTGCACGACGTTACTTCGCTAACGTTAGCATAACTTACGGCTAGCACAGTAACATTGCACTATTACATTTTCAAATAAGCGTGACTAATGAGTTCTTAACAAGTAAAGAGCAGGTTCTTTTTAGTAGTCCCTCCGACGCGGGGCTACACAAAAGTACTCGCTGGCGGTTTCACGAACAACTTTAGTGTGACCCCACAAAGCTGTGGAACGTCATTTAAATGCACACGTTTCATTGGCTCTGAATGCTTCAGGGAAGTAGAAAAAGAACGGGCCAATTACGACGCTTTTGTGACGACGCGACCTCTCGAAGTCTCGAGTGTAACTTTTATATGTGCTGCCCAAGTTTCCATTCAGTTACGATGGTGTCTCCGCGGTTCTTCAATAATGAAAGCACTCGGAGTTCACGATTATATTATAGAATACGAGTACCTACCAAAATTAAATGTTATTATAAAATAAACACAACGAATTGTTGAATATTTATGACTTAACATATAGAACACTTGAGTCTTTATTCAAGTGTTTTAAGGCTACAGTCAAGTGAAATCGAAGTCACCGGTGTGTATCTGAGAGTTGATGCGGACAAAGGCTTTTTTACACATGTTTGCGTACAGCACGCTGCGCCCGCGCATTCATTGATAAATTTCACGTAATTGTAAGATATCGCATTTACGCCTTCGCGCCACGAATAAATGGTAAGTAAACGGTCATATTAATAGAATTATCAAGTATGTGTACATATGTTCCTAGTCCGATGCATTCGTATTGACCATACATCGAAGTGTATGTAGATGTGGTACAAATATATTAATGGACCTTACACAGCCAGCTTTATGTACGTATGTAAACGTTCGTTTTTAGAATTCAGCTTACGTTTGATCGGACATTTCTGTCCATTCGGCTCCTATTCAAACTTTAAGCATTGAACCACCAGCAGTGCGAGTTATTTTATCGAATGAGCACTGAATAGGTCAGTTCGGCGTCGATTATGAATGTGAAGCCTAGTGGTGCCAAATGCAGAGCTTTTTTGGGAAATTCCGTCCAAACTCCAACCTTTTACGAGTAAAAATATGATATGCCTAGTAACTATGTGTTTAGGTACATTATTTTCTGGACGACATTAAAGAAGTTTCAAGATTTGTTGTATGTAGGTATTTAAATGCCTAGTTAATATTTTTTTAGTTTGTATTAGTTCATTTTTGGTAGATATTTAATTACCTACTAATTGAGAAATAAAAGTTTACTTCATCCTTAGTTAACTTACAACTGTTCAACTAAGTACCTTAAACTTACCTTACCTTAAACTTACCTTTACTTCGTCGATACAGACAAGGCCTGATGCTTACGTAGACATTGGTCACCTGTCCCGCTTTTACGGTTACAAGCCTGGTAACTGATGAAGGCTTCGATCAAAATGCATTTATGGCGCTTGGCCGTTCGTTAGCGGACCGTCAATACGGCTCTCGGTCCACCCGCTATAAATTCCGTATTGAGCGGACACACAACAAAGCGCGTTTTGTCTTGCAAATGAAAACGCGCACATTTCGCGGTATTGTGCGCCGCTGTTTCGGTGCCCGCCATTATTAACGGCGAACATGAAAGACAAAAGGTTCGTCTGCAGCACTGAGCCTGGCCTAGATAGCGGATTATTGTACTAACACAATAGAAGCGTTAATTCCGCGACTCTACCATTATTTTGTTGTTTGCAACTTTATCGCGTCAATCGATTTGATCGCGATCGGCTTTTGTTTGCTACCGTACGTTTCAAACTCGATTTGAAATTGATTGTTCTGTGTGCACTCAGTGACGGGACTTTTGTTTTCATTAAAAACCTTAATTGTTATTTATACTTTAGCAATAAGTTTCTAATTAATTCAGTATAATTTAAAACATCGTAAACAAACGTAGCAAACGAATCACCGAAGGCAGGTAATCCACTAGTAAATAATTAAAAATAATAAACAAAACAAAAATGAATTTTAAAATAATTTATTAAAACATAAAATTAAAAGTCTTAATTACCTACTACACATTTAAATTATATTAATCACACGTGTACTCATTCAATTAATGACTAAGTACTGCAATTTGGAATAAAAAAAATTACAATACATAGGTACATTCCATGACAAATAAAAATTAAACACTAAATTTTCAATATTTTTTAATTTTAAAACATTTCTCTTTCTTATTAGAATCTTATTAAAGCTAATACTTACCGGCAAAAGTTCGCTGTCAGCTGATAAATTCCGAAATTCCCAAAAGTGTGCACAACACTAAATGATTGCACATAAAATTCACATTTCACACTTTACACGTTAAAACCGTCACAGATAAATAAACAGCACTTTAAAAAGTATAAATGATTCAAACAATTGGCGGGAAGATGCGAAAAAGTTCAATCGGGCAAAGGTTACTCGGCATACAGCCGAGCGGTCGTAGTGAATGGGGGACGGTGGCAGACTGCGAGCCGGCCGGCCTCTCGTGAGCCTTTCGCGCCGAATCCTCGCGCACCAAGCATTGCTGTCATTGTCACCCTTTGACATCATACCAGTCGGTACCCTTGCTTTACCTTGCACATAGAGAGGGCCAGCGATGCGTAGGAATGTACCTACCTACAGGTGCAATAAACACATGACACCTATACAATTATACATACTCGTATTTAGTTATGCAGCGCTGAAAATATTAATAGGTACATTAGATACTGTTTAGGTAAAGGTACCATATCTTTATATCGAGTCATTTATTAACAACCTTGTTGACTTAATCATTGTCTTTTAAAGTTAAACTATCGCTCGGCAATCTTTCAGACAACCTAAACGATAAGATCTTACTCGATAAGGCCATACTTCTTAAAATTTAATTCAGCAACATCAGAATCTTGATATCATTCTATAATGATCAGAGACCTTCAATTGAAACATTCGTAAAAGAAACATCTAACATAGTAACAAACACAATACCAGCACACCCCATTAAGCAGTACTACAAATAAGATACGTCTCATCAAAGGAAGAAGCCAGAGCCAGGAGCTGATACAATGTGAAACGTTGTGTAATATGTCCGATGACAATGGTGCGAATGCGGCACAAAGCCGCCGTATTGTGATCCCGTACAATACACCTTGCATACACAAACATAACCAATTTATTTCGGTATATTCAGCAAAAAATGCCAAGCAATTAACGCCCTTACATACCAGTAATAGAGAGATGCTGCGTTTGTACAGATACGACTAAGTGTATGAGGCATTGTAGTGGAATACGGTACGTATCTATACTGAGTGGCATAAGTCATAACTACTATACTTTTACTTGAGATCGAGTTAAATAGTGTTTAACGCGCCCAACGCCGGCTAACAAACCGTCGTCGTGTAAGCAAGGACCGCCCGCACTCGTAGATTGCAAGAACTATGTTTAGTAGTGTACCTAAATCTAAATTAGTTATTTTTTACCTAAGCAACTCTCCATAAAATTCTTAGCTTCGAATTCAATGTAAGAAATAAAATAATAAATCTTTCAACGGTCCTTTCCCGAACATCTTAATAATTGAGTTAGACGGTAATCCTTATTATAGCTAGCTACACAAGGACACAAGTACTTACATCCATATCTTGCATACTTCAAAGCGGCCATAAAGCGTCATTGGGAAGGTCTCACTTCAATAGAAGAGGCGAATACAAAAGACGAAAGAGGGCTAGGTAATGGCAGACACAATGGAATACTGTTTGGACTAGCGACCGCCCTCCGCACAATGGCGGACCGCGAAACTTATTTTATTCCTCAACACTTATTTATTCTCTGTGCTTGGCTACCTTCTTTCAGGTTTTCCATGTGAATGGCTCTAATTATACTTTTGCTATTACGTTGTACTGGGAAGACGGGATTTCTTTTTATCTTTGTTACATTAGGTACGTAACCTACGTTGTTAGGTACCAATTTTATGAAAGAAATTATACAGATAATATGCCTTATACTCGTAGCTTGTTGGCTTTTACGCTTGTCGATCAGGATACAAATCCACAATTTTTTCAATCCATGCAGCTTGTATAAACCTAATAGATAATGCCATGATAAAATTGTTAAGTTGTTATTCTTTACTAAATAAATCAAAATAGACTAACTTATTTATACCTCCCTAAATCGAAACTTGCATCTTAGACTCCTAAAACTTATTGATGGAGATCATACTAATATAAAAACTTTATAAATTGAAGTCCGTTACAACTTACAATACGATCGTAATCAATCGGATCGCACGTGAAACTCAAACGTAGCGGGGGCGTAGCGTATGCGAGGCGTAGTAAGTAGTACTCATACTCGTAGCATATTAGGTATTAGGTAAGAGTGGGGCGAAAAGTTCCTTTCCACAGTTGGGCACCCAGCAGTGGAATAAAAAAGGATTTAGGTTAACAAAACATTGTGAACTTTTTTATTATAATTAATGAAAGATGTTTCATTTTGGCCTATACCCTGTACATAT
>DWOF01000388.1:0-10503 GCA_018250795.1 Clito sp. Burns02 | reverse complement strand
GTTCGAATAGAGAATTATATTTAAAAGTTTAATATACATTTGAATAAATAAATGTATACAATAAAGTATTTGAAAAGTAATTAAGGCGAGCTGTTGTTGGTATATTTAGGAAAATATTAAAAAAAATTAACCAGATCATCTGATGGTGACCATGTACAAATGATAAGTGAAATGTTATTACAGTTCCTGTATTTAGGAAAGAGACAAAAGTATAGAGTCATATTGTTTAATAGTCAATACAGAGCCATCTAACGTAGATGTATTATAGGCGCGGTCGCAACGGCCCTAGGTATCGGGTCGACGACCCCCTTTCCGGTACAAATTCGAAGTAATATAACGCTATATTAAAATCTAATATCCTCTTAGACGAATATATCAAGGTCCTCCGACTTACAAAGGATGAGTAATATTAATATTTTAAAACGTTTCACTATTACAAATCTTTCCATTACCTCTATATTCTACAAATAGCAAAATATAATGACGCGTGAAGGCTCCTAATTTAAAATTCCTTTATAATAATATGACGTACAATTATAACATAATTAATTATCGTGAATAATTGATAAGTTATTTGTACTTTCTTTCTCATAGTACAACTATCTTTTTATCGTAATTTATATGAGAGCGCTGAGTACTTGGCAGATCGTCGTTTGACTTTTACTAAAGAGTTTAATAAATTATTAAGTTAGTTGAGTTTTGTAGTATGATATTAATTTTATATGATGGACGATTTGTCAAGAACCAGCTGTTCCATTAGTAGCTCTAAGTTCTTCAGATACCTAAGCTCCGGGAAGCATTTGGAACGAAAGTAGAATTTAGATGCGGTACACTTGAAACGGTTGTATAAAATGTTATCAGGAGGCATATTTAATTGATAAATATTATTTATCAATAGTTTTCCCTGTACTCCTCCGCAGTTCTTATATTATCCTAGTATGTGTTTGATTATTCATATTTTAATCACTTAGTTATTTGTTCAGTTTATATAAATGTAATTACACGAACGTTGCAAACTTCTTAGTTTATTTGCACATATTTGTTAAATTTTTGTAATTAATAACAATTTATTTAGACACCTACATTCTAATTTCTTCATGTTGAATTTAATCTGGTGTAATTTAGTGAATTGCTTAAAAGTACAAAGAAACACTTTGTTACTTTTGCAAATTTTATAAGATAAATCAAATACATATAAAAAGTAACAGTGATCTAGATAATCTTTATGAAATAGTTGCTGTAATCCTAATATAACGCGCAATTGTTTCTCCTCACAGAAGTAACTAAACGATATATTGATTTTAAATACAGTCTGGTTTCGTTGGTAAACTTAGGAGCAAAAATTGTTACTTATATAAAAACTATATCTTCTATCTCTATTAGGTTTTTATATTTATTTCGATTCGTATTTTTTAAATGCGACTAGAATAGTACATACTTAGTAGGTGCACTCCGTAGGTCTTTGATATCGGCATAATAATAATCGCTAAATAGGTCTTATGTCTCGCGTTTCGATATGGTTTTATCGAACCTTATTTCCACGGTAGGTCTCATTTAGGACTTAAGTACTTTCTTTAATATTAATCGGAGTGAATGGGATGTATGTATGTTGTCACACGTAACCTTAAGTTTATAGTCATTGTCAAGTTTTTTTCAACGTACTACTTATTGCTAGTACCTCGCGTCAACGTGAGTTTGTAATCGTGTACATTCTGGTCATAGGGGTCATGCCCACGCGTGGCTCGAGTAGGTTTGTCAAATAACTTTAAATTTTTCTTTTGTAATCTCGTTTGTCTGATCGATACTATCCAACACGTCTCGTCCTCACCAACTTACTACCAACATAACAAAATAAAAACTTTTTAAAAATAACATACCAATAAATTTCATTGAACGTTTTTCTAAATAAGCACAACAATTTCACGATGATCTTTACATCGTAGCATGATTTAAAACATCCATAGATTCTAACGCAATAAGACTTTGTTTATAAGTAGATTTTTATAACAAATTCATCTATTTTACAGTAATAACTAGTAAATATGTGATACAAAGACTATTCACCCAAATAATTACATAAATTGTGATAACTAACAAGCAATTCATGGCAATATTGAGAACCAGATTTTTGTAAAGACGAAACAAATTATAGTAATATTTTTAATACGAATAGTAGACATTTAACACATTTTATAAAACAGTTAACTTTAACAGTTAATCAGTTATTGTAATTACTACAAAATAACAATTTTGACATAATGAAAGTTCGTAACCGGCCAGATTTTGTACTTTTATACATTTTTGAACAACTTGTAATCTTTCGTTGGATATCCGAGTAAAAATTAATTTCCGTAAGTTAGGCTTTAGACTGTTTATGGTGAACAAAATCTTATTAGACAGTTGGTTCAGACAGACTGCCTGTAGGTTATTGTCGACGTGACATTCAGTACCCGGCGTCCTCAGTGAAGCTCAAAAGTTTTCCAACGCATTGGCTGATTCTAGTATACGGCTGTTATTGGTTAGTGAAAGATGCAAATCAAAATGTGTTAATTATATTTTGATACTCGATGTTTTCTACACTAACGTAGTATGTATTAACCTTTTGTATTAACTTTTGTAGGTAGGGCTTCACGTTCCGTCGCATTTGTTAGTGTAAGCAATAAACCCGTTAGATCTCGGTAGGGCTGTCATATTACTTGCACTGAAGTAAACGTTCATTTCTCTCCACCACATTTAACTAACAAATGCCATGTGAATGTGAGATGTGATATTTAAATCGTTTGCCGCGAAAAGATTGGCGTTGGAACGTCTTGTATGGAATACGAAGGAATTACCTCGAGCGCTATTACGTTACGTGTTTGTCGGTCTAATTATGATACAAACTGACAGGTACAGTGATAAACTACGAATTGGTTAAAGATATAAGTTATTGCGAGGCAATTAGGCTAACGTTCTGTACGTAATGCGCGGGGTGCATCAGGGTATGAGTGTCATTTTTGTAATAACTAAAAACTTTTTGTACTTTCGTATCGATAACGAGTAATTTAGCGTTAGCGTTTTCTATTAATATGTAATTCGTAATACATCAAGTAATGTACGTTTTTTTACTGAAATCGTAGATTTAGTATTTTTATAAGAAAACCGAGTCGTGTACTCGTACGTGTATCACAGCGATAATAGGTATTGTATAAGATCGCTCGTTCGTCGAATTTTGAGAAGCAATCTACTTCTCACGTGAACCGTCACTTCAAGCAGAGGTTAGAGGTTTCTTCTTGATGTTAGACGTACTGAGTCGTTCAATTTAATTAGGATAAGTGTTTTTCCTATCGTACGTGCGATTTGATCATAAGCTTTCAAAAGATTGTTTTACAATTGGCATTCTTTGAAAGGTCGAGTAATGAAGTAATCTCCATTATTACAAAGCTTTGGACTGAATAAATCTTGATCCCAAGGTACTTCTTTATCTTGCGAAGTGACCTATTTTTACGAATAAAAAAACGTTAAAATATCAGCGTATCGGTGATTTTAATAATGCAGCTGTCTTGAACATGCTAGCTTTCAAGATTATCATCATCTCCATAAATTTACCGATAAGGTAAAGAACCAAGCACGATAATGGAGGTTGCTTATTACGGCATATATTCGATGCATTAATTTTAAAAGCATCTTATCTTACTTATTAAATAATTTCTCATTATAAGCGATGCATGTTTGAATGATTGGGAATATTCCTCGTGTTATAAATTTTTTCCATATTTTCTTGTGTAGGTACCCTAGATCTACGCATTATAATTATTGAGTGTGGTCGTGTCTAAGTGTTTAATACATGATCTCTTCTTGTTTACTTACAATTTTTCTGGAATATGGATTGGAAAAGGTAAGCAAACGATGCGATATTAGGAAGCTCAGGAAAACGCCAATTGATTAATTTAAGGTAACGGTTAAGGCTTGGAATAAAAGTAAGGGTCGTTTAAAATTATCGCTGTTAAAAATAACTTATACCAATGAAAATTGATATTATTTTATAAAAACTTTAATACGTCTCAACGTATATTTTTGTAATTTCGCAGCGGATGCGTAAGGAATTGGCACAAAGAAAGCTAGATGTGTAAGAATATTAGGTATTGATAAGGAGTGAAGTTCCATTTTGTAACGATTTTAAATGATTGGGAAGTTATTGATTCGTAACGATTGTGCGCGTTGTATTATCTATTTTGTAATGTTGGTGAAGCATGATTAGCGAGTAAGGTTGTTTCAGAAAATTGTAATAAAACTAAGAAGTAAAAACATGTTATATTTTATACGAATCCTGATATTGCGCCCGTCGCCCGAACGGCGCGGCCTGTGTTACTTTACGAATCTAGTGTGTAAGTTTACTCTTTAAAAGAGTTTTCGCAGGTAGTAGTTTTAGTAGGCTTAGTGTTTTTATACCGGCTTGATGTTGTGACATTTATGATTAATATAATATCAGTGAATCGCAATTATACCGAACAAGCGGCCAACTCCGATCAATAGCAGAATGTATTGTGTAGTGGGTTCGAAACTACGAACGCGGGGAACATTTAGTTGTTTTATTTTATGGGCGAAGGGCGGGCAGCATTCCTGCGATTGTGATCCTTACCAAAGTGTCGCTGTTCGCAATCATATCATTTTAATACGTCGCTAGATACGTTTTTGGTACAAAATTTAGCGAAGTTTTTATTCTATTCGATATATTGTTAGACAATTCCGCATTGTCAGTTTTGTAGTGGACAGTGCGCGCCAAACAAACATCAGATGACACGAAGCCGGGTCTAGTCGATTATGTCGGCTTACGAATAAATCGTTCGTCACTCATTTAGAGATGTCAAAAGTTCAAATTGTTCCATTACAAGTCTGGCGATGAACCTGAATTACTTCAGTTATTTAGCAGAATTATATTATGTCTAGTGTTTCCGATTATGTTACGTTTTATATTGCTTATATGATATATTATTATGAATACAATGTTCATAAGTATTTTATATTCATTTGATGAGGACCTAGTCGATTCTCTATAATATCACATCTCCCAAAGTACAAATTCCTTGTTGTTTAGTCCAATTTTGTTTGACTGTTACTGACTGGAAATTATTTTAGAGAGAGTTCGCGGTGTGTACGGGCCGGCGCCGCGGCCGGCGTCGCGGACGCACGATTATATTGGCTTCTACGCACAAAGTGTAGACTCAGCGCCGGCAAGAACCATTATTGTAGTTTTCGAGTAACGTATAGTTCAAAGTAAATGCTTGAAATATTCCCATAGATCCATATTATATAGAGTGCCGCCAAGGCGTCTACATTTACTTTACGTTAGCAGCTTTTAACTTAAGTTTGAATTTAGATTAATTTTTTTAATATATTTAGTTAATGCACCATTATTAACCCAATACTTAGTTATTTTCAATCTTTCACTAATTTTCGCTGTTTACCACAGTCACAGGTTATTTTATAAGCTGTTTCCTGTAAACTTCTGCTAAGCTAAAATTGTAATTTTGATTTACAATCTTTATAATTATTTTTGTTATATGTAATCGCCTACTACACATTACCTAATTGGAAAGCTAATTTAGCATTACAATATATTTCAAATGACACTATACCTACGATAAATACAATGAAACCTTTATAAAAATAAAATAAAAATTTGAAAAATAAATCGGCCTTTAATTATTTCACCTCCTTTCTCCCTTACTTCCAATAACTAAGTAGGTACCTAATTATTATTATTATACACAAGCAATCAAGAATTTATAATTCATTCATAATTATAAGTATCACAAATAGATAATTAGGTAATCTAATAATTTTATTTCCATCATAGACAATACTGTTTTAGTAGTTAATTTTTAGTAAAGTTTGAGTTGATGGGCTAAGTAATTAAAGCCTCTTATTAGTATGGTAACTGTGGTATGTGAATCAAAATAACCCTCGTGTTATTTATACTACCTAGTACCTACGTACTCGATGAATGACCGCATTCATTGATACCGAGTAATAGCATCTGATTCATTTGCCAAACGATTGCATACATCCGATACGTTTACAACACTACGTCTATCTGTCTGTCAATCACTACCCCAAATATGAATTTAATTTAATCAAGACAGGAAAACATTTCATCGTTATATCGAATGCGATTCTACGATGATGTCTAGTTTAGTCTATGAAATTATTAAACAGACTAAGCGATTAATATTAAGGTTTTATGTACTGATAAAATCAAAGGTCTTCGAATGTGGACCAAACGTTGACAGTTTATTAATTCTGTGAAATCTGAATCTACGAGTATATTTCACTGAAGCTACAAAATAGATTCAAAACTATAAGCACCAATATAAAATTACCCTTTCGCAAATTTATTAGGTAACATAAGCCAGGTTAAGCTATCGATACAGCATCACAACAAAAACGAACTTCGTTGTGAATTACGCAAAATTAAGTGCCTAACTTGTCGAAATGATCCTTTTGGCGAAACTCCGTGCATTATCGGAAGCACTACATCTCCTTAATGCGAGTATTTAGCCAGTCGGCTTACGGTCTGATGGTTAATAAATATCAACCTTTCGCTAAAGTAAATAATGGCTGCCGAAAACAGACTATCTCACACCCCTATTAGGGATTAACTAAAGTTGTTTCCAGACAGAACTTTTAAGCCGCGCTTACCGTACGTAACGGTTTCTTGGTTATCCATTTATCTTCGTTTTGATTTTATATATTGAACGTGCTTAAGATAAATTTAGGCACCACATGACTATGATATAACAAGATTGTGCATCTACCTACTTTACGTCGCTTTATGGTCTAATTCTTATACAACCGACTAATAACTGATTTTGAAATCATAGGTAGGTTTCCACAATTAAAACCGTTTATAGTATGTAATATTAAATACTGACTATCCATATATGTAGATTACAAACGCTTTGTTTATAGAGGCCCTTAAATAGCTTGTGTTCTACACTAAATGGGTATCCGAAGATAGTTGAAATTTGCATCTAATCCCGCCTTCTCTAATTTACAGATAACGATAATCCTGGTAGCAAACGAGACGACGCCTTGCAATTAACAGAAGGCACTTAACAAGAGTTAGTTACCAAGCTTTACTTTTGGGAACCTTATAAATAAATTCATATTTACGATGAATGTCTTTACACTCAACATACTAGGTACCTTCCTATCTAGTTTATTAAATATTGAGAATAACTTCTGAACGATATATAAAGCTCCTGCAAAATGGTTCGTCTTGAAGACTAGATAGGTACAACTATTTCATCAGAGAAAGTAGTAGGTAGGCTATTCAAAGTAATATAGATGAATGGGTTTATAGAAATTTGAGAATCATAAAGTGACCGGTGATAAAAAGGGTAGCCGTTGGGGTGTTTTATCTGGGCTTACAGGGAGTATAAAACATTTTATTACGCGTGGTGCGTGTACTACCCACCTTATACGTTTTATGCATTTCGAGCCCTCAATGTTGTGCTGTGAAGAGACGAGCTATAAGCGATGATCGCTTAAGTAGGTAACGTATAACCTATTCCTTTTAAATCTTTCAAAGTCTCTGCCGAGACAATAAATAATAGGGTACATTTAGAATAGGTCTAGTAGAGCCATACCTACTCCACTGATTTATAGAAACAGTAAATCTGGATAGAATAATAACACGCGTACAACTTTACTTTTTATTCGACGTCTGTAGAACCTGTACCTTATTTGCAGACTGTTTGCCTACTTGATTGGATACGTGCCTTTTTTATTTATACAAAGAATTTATATTTTTAGTATTCCTAGACTATTGAAATCAAACAATTGTTAGTGTCTTTACACTCAACCTATTCAATCAAACTAAAGTAAATTTCGATTTACGAGCAATTTAGTTTGGACAAATGATGAGAAAACGATCAATTATCTCCACAAAGGATCTATTTGAAAATTTTTCATCAAATTATTTTATGTATCAAAACCATTGACTGTCAAAATTTCTAATTTTAAATGAGTGCCTTCGTACATTGAAAGAATAGGTAGGTATATGGTCATCAAGACATTTGTACCTACGTTTCTAGTACCGAAGACTGATGGCTGTAGTGGTTAATAAGGACACATACCTAACACCTTACTCCTGTTATAATAAGTTACACTTTTATGTTGACGCTTCAATAGATACCTACTACCTACTTTCTTTGTTGACGGTCCAATGCATTCCCTATCGTAGAAGCGCAGTATTCCGAGGTAGCCATTAAACAACTTTTATACACACCATGAAAAAATAAATTCGGCTGTACCACTAGCCAAGCCACCCGGGTGTGTTTATGATGCGTAACAAGCAATAAAATTGAGGTCCCATCGTTTTGCGATCCGGACACCATCTACGGCCTCCTGATGAACCCCAAAGACTTTATATTTGTCTATAAAGTTTTTATGTTGCACACACATCTGGAACTACGATAATCTTGGTACCTTGGTCAGCGAAAGTAAAGAGTCGTAAAGCTACTGAGCGGTGTTAAATGGACATTAATCTTTTCCTCCTCATTCATGTTAAGTAGGTATATTTTAGGCTTTGGATCCTTGCACTATAATTTGCCGTGGGATAGCAAGCAATGCGGTACCTACGAGTATATAGGAAGGTATATTGCCTACATAAAAGTTTTCCACTAGAATCTTATGGGTAAGTACGCGAGTCTACCCCTTTGTGTGTTTATTGCAAGTAGTTAAGGGTGATTAAATTATTTAAATTAAAATCTGAACTGCTTATAGATTTGGTAAAAGAATAAAAACAAAATTACAAAGCAAATTTTCGACAAAACACCAAAAACCGTTTTGTGATTTTAGATGTAAGCCGGCACGCAGATTTACCGCTTACTAAAATTTCTCAGGCTTGATAATAAATTCTTAGAGGTTTATTTAAGGCTTTCTTTACCCACAATATATTTTACGGGCTTGTTTTAGCGAAGAGTTCTTAATTAACATGCTTCTAGCATCCAGTTAATAGGTTTCTCAGACAGAAATCTGTTAAGTAAGTCCCTAGACTCTTATTTCGAAGTGTTAAATAGATTCCGATGTTAAATGAAGTACGTAAACTGATATTTGGTCAGTAAAATAGGGGAAGCAGGCTATAGGTATTTCAAATGAAAAATTTTTTTATCATAAAAATTCTCAAAAAATCTCTAATAGGGTTGCGTAACGTTCGCTTTCATACTAAGTAACCTACTTTACATCGCAATAGAGATAAATAAGGAAATTAGGAGATGCTGGTGTTCTAAGAAAACTTAGCTTTTCGAAAGAATATCCCTTACAAATTGATTTTTTTCATTACAAAGGCCGAAAGTCTTACAATAGAGGGTGTGTCAACCCCCGTTGCGCTGACGAAATTAGCCGAGTTGGGCTTAAATTAAAAAAGAAATTACTCAGGATCCAATTAAAAAAGTTTTAATTGCGTTTATTTAGTCGTTAGCGATGCATTTGCTTATGATGTAAAAAAGTATTGGAAAAGATTTACTAGTACTTAACAAAAATTTCTTGGAAAGAGGTATGGATTGCCGTCTGAATGAATTCACTTTACATCAGCTTGAAAAAAGTGAAAAACAGTTGAAGCAATACAATGAATGACTTTTTATAAGGTTAGTCTTTTATGTGTAAGTAATAAAAAAAAAATGAATTATGTACACGAAATTATGTCGCATCATTCGCATATCTAATAGATACATCTATAAAATGTAGGTAGAGTGTCTTTGAAACTCCAGATGCCGATAACATTTTCTTCTCGAGCTCTGGGAAAGAGGTGTTTACATGCATTTTATACCGAGCGCCCTTATCAAGTTGCTACATTTGCACCCGCAGGCGTCGTCAAAATATTTACTTGTGCGGGGCTATTTTCCCGCTTTATGCTCGACTTTAACTGTAGGTGAAAATTGAAAAAGTTTATGTTACGACCATTTTAACATCTCTAAAAGGTACGTCGAAGTCTAATTTGGTTGCGAATATCTGCTGCAGCGATACCTTGGGAGAGTTCGGCATGAATTCTTATTTTCAGCAACGTGAAGGGTGAATGACTGAGGTAAAAAAGAATTTAATTCTTCAGTGCCTACCAAAATGTTCTATAAGGACTAATAATGTCCTTCCAAGAATAAAAATGTTTAAAAATTTTACAATTGAATTGATGGTCTCACTTCAAATATTTAGCCGAGTAGGTACACACCTAAAAAGTTTGTTTCGACGTTCCTTGTAAACATAAATGTATTTCGTTATGTAAATAAACAAGGAGACAAGAGAAGCCAACTTCTTTGTAGACTACTGATTTGAAAGAGCTGTTTCCAAGCATTTGGGCGAATGATAGCATACGATAATACGCCATTAGAACAATTTCTAAGGCGGAGTCGCAGACGCATCGGCGGCGCTCAGCGCTCGTAAAAGTGAATTATTATCACCACGGCCACTGAATTTGAACAATCGCTTCTAACGAACCGAGGGCTGGTACCACAGGGCCTGAAA
>DWOF01000387.1:0-10503 GCA_018250795.1 Clito sp. Burns02 | reverse complement strand
GATGGTGACATTCAGAAAAAATCGCGAGCGCGGGTGGCCGGAGGAGGACAACACGTGCTAGTCGGGTCGTTCCGATACCCGGTCGTTCATATAATCGGTGTTCCGATAATCGGGGTTCTACTGTACTTTTAATATAAGTCAGTTCTAACCATTGTTCTAATTAAAATCCAATCATAAAATTTAAGAAGACCTATCTAAAGACATTTATAAAGCGGAAAAGTATTAAGAATATTTATCTTTCTATATTCGAAATTCGAAAGGAAACCTGCGCACTCAAATTTCGGCCTATATTTATGAAGCCGGAAAAGCCTAAAAATGAGCAACATATTACAAATTCATCCCGCTGTTCATTTCTATTGTGTCGTAGCACAAAGGTAGGGCATGAATATTAAGAGGAAATAAGCTCATGTATATTGATAGTCGAGATTGGAAGCCATAAGGCTGCAGTAGTTTCCATTTCATTTCGTATTTTTCTCCTTACACAACCGGTATCGGTGTTATTAGATGGCAGGCCAAGTAAGTACGCAATATCCCGGCCGCGCTTCGTAAGAATCCTCGCGTAGCGTTGCCCCGTTATTGCATGGAAATTCTTAGACGTGCAACTTCATTGAGGGACTCTCTTGTGTAAAGGTTTCAGCGCAATATTCCGAGGTTATTGTTTTTCAAACGCGGGGGCGGCGCGTTATATTACCTTCCTGAATCACAAACAGGCTTATTTAATTATGCCGCTTCCACAGTAACAAGTGATCATTGAGGGCCCTAGTGCTATTTGTTGATGCTTTCCGTTTTTACTAACTTTTTGTACTGCAGAAATGAAAGCTATGTAATACACAATACAGTTTATTAAAGTCTGAAAAGAAAGGCGAATATTTTCACCACAAACGGATATATTTGTCAAAATGTTTCTATATTAATGTAGTGATCCGATTTATTTATTTTTTATTGCCACCACACCTCTTCCATTTGCGTAGGGGTCGGGAAGGATTCCCGGAAATTATTATAAATGTTCGTATCGTGACATGTTTTTTCAGCGGCAGGTGATATGCTTATTTATAAAATTGATATATTCAAAGGCGACGGGACCGATCTTTGATGAAGTAATAAATTGGCTCGACAAGAGTCAAAAAAGTGAAATAAGCTTTCATGTTTCTGGAACTTTTTGAACCTTTTTACATTTTCGATAGAAATTTCGTATTTTTCCACTTGACATGATATTAAGTTTGGTTGCTATCTCATTTTATATAATCGTAAATGGTTTCCATTTCGATTACGTTAAAGTACTCACAAGCATCTTTCTGTAAAACAATACTGTCTTCTTCTTCAACTTTCTATAAACAATACACACTGTAAATCAATAATTTCAGTAAAAAGCAAGAAATACATTCACTTTTATCGTACAGGAAAGAAAAATACAACGTGAACGACGGTACATTGTGGAAAAAGTCAACAAATCGAACGCGTTCAGTCGCAATTTGTAGTCACCACTTTACCGTTCCGCCTCTAGTACCGACTTGAAATTGCGGCCAGTAATGGCGGGGTTTTGGCAAAGAAAATGTGATTAGACAAGTGTTTTTACCTTTGTTTACTTACGTGAATTAGCTGAGGGGAAAACGTAAGGTGATGAAAAATATGAAAGTGGTTGTTTGAAAAAGATTTTGACTTTTCAATAAAAGACACTAAAATAAATAGGCTTGTTCAGTAGACATTAGATCCAGAGTTTTATTTGTACCCATAATTAAATAAGGTTTCATACAATAGGTATAGGCCAAGAACATTAGCTTTTCTAGTGTTATTCATTCTGTCTAAGGAGATCTTGAATTCTCACTCGCAGTGATTTTTTTTAATTTGGAGGGGAAACCAACTTTAAGATCATAGCATAATATAAGGTTACGTTATATTTTATTGATTTTCGAATTAAACATTTCATTTAATCAAAGTATTTGCGGTGTCATTGCACCGTGGGCGGGCGGCGCGCCATGCGGGCCGTTATCACTCGTCTGCGCTCGTAGATAAGCCACTGACCTTTCACTAATACAATTGGATGCCGTTTACAGCGGTATTAACTTTCCTGACCGCTTTGAAGTGACCTCTTGAAATAGTTCCCGTTTGATATCTCTGCCCCTCAAATCGTACTCTGAATGAACAATAATGCTTACCGCCTTCAATTGCAAGATAGGTAAATAATTTCTGGGTAGTTTCTTAAATGCAATTTACGAACAGTAGTGCAGAATTTTATGTTATTTCTTGAGCTTTCTACACAAATATCATATTATCGGCGTAGTAATACTTAAGTTATTACACTTAGAATCCGCATTCTGATGCAGAGTTAAGCAAAGAATTTCCTTAGAAATAAGTCAGCTTCTAAGTGTATAAATATCTAAATTATTCCCTTTATCATTCTAAAATAATTCATCTACTTAACTTTTTCTTTTATGCTAAAATTCTTTGAAGTCGAGGAAAGCTCCCAAAAAGTAATTTTATTAATTACGAGTCAGGAATTCAGCAAAGTTATCAGCCGGAGAGGTCCTTTCTTTCGCGGTGCGATCCATTATCTTATGAAGATTTAGAAATTCCTGCGGCGTGCGCTGCGCCGCGCCGGAACAACGGCGCTTCTCGGGGAAAAACGACTCGACATTATCCCCATTTTTAAATTATATTGTTGTTACATCCGAATGCCGTCGTAGCTATGAAGGACGTCAATTGAACTGAAAATGGTTACTCGCTTAGAAGAGTAATTTTAATATCGAGACAAAAGGAGCCGTGAACTTGCGGTTACAAATTAATTATTCTTAGCTTATTGCTAAGGTTGAGTAAGTTTCGTCCCGGCCGCGGAGGGGCGAAGCGGTACCACTGTAAGAAAACAAAGGGTAGAGGGACGGCTTGCTGCCCGGCGGGCATTTTCTCTGTAAATGTTGCCGTACTTCTCTTTGTCGTTTTGTTCGCCGGGAGGTCACGGGAGAGCGCTATAGACAACCTCATTTACCCTCTTTGGAGAAACGCTCCGAGTTGACTTCAACAAACCGCTAACCGCTGTAACAGGTAGCTTTATCGGATCATTAAGTACCCGTTACCTAACTTACAACTACTGTTTAATGTCGTAGAATACTATTACTCTATTTTTACCATCTTACGTGGTTAGGTACGAACTTTTTAAAGGAAATTTTTAAACCACAAAATTATATTTATAAGTAAGTTATAAATTAACCCTTTTATCATTCATTTTTTATTTATTTGTAGCTTATAAATCGGAACCTAATTAGTAAACATATAATAAAGCTGCTAATGAGCTTACAAAATATTATCGATGAATATGAATATTGTTATGTAATAACCTCATGAAAAGCGTTGGATAATTTAATGAATGTTTGCGCGAGCCATTGGTAGGTACAAAGCAACATCCCTGCATGTTTTCAGTGAAATTTGCTGTAATCCCCGTAGGTTTGTGAAGAGCGCCATGCACGCGCCTAGGATTACCCGTAATTGATGGGCTACAGTTCTAATCTCTGCACTTTGCTCTGCGAGCCCAACTGTACTACTCGTACTTACTACACGAGAGTATGTTAGGTTAACGGTTAAATGTCCCTTTACGAGTATAATTCTGTTCACGCTGTTGAATTTAAAAACACATTACATTTTAACAAGAGCTTTAAAATAAACGCGCGAATTTCACAACGTTGACATAATGTCGTATCGTGAGTGACGCTAATGAGTTACGCCCGGTTCATAAAACATTCTGAAAGATATAATTTCTCCTGAATCACACGAAAAAGTCTCTCGCAGAATGTCTTGCTTTCAGAATTTATTTGTTATATGGCGTAATTTAGCGGGCCCGCGCTATTGTGGCTTACTATTCGCGTGAGCTTCTTATCTCTAGATATTTAAATTCCAACGTGAGCCTCAAAATAGTTCAAATTAAATGGAGCTTGTAAATTAAGTGTTGCTATCACGCAATTCCAGGGAAATAGCTCTAAGTGGTTCGTTGTGCGATTTACTATTTCGTACGATTTGACTTAATGACGACGATTTAAGGATGTAATTAACGTGAAATGGTTCCGACGGCATTTATTGAGTTATAACATTTTGCGTTGATGAATGTTGTAACTTTATTAGGTGTTAAGGTAATAAATTGTACTTTATTAATATTATGGTGCCTATTTACTATGTTTTTTTAATTTATATTAAAAAATATGCTTAAGCCTTTTAATTTTTTATACTTATAATTTTACTTAATTCTAGGCGCTGATCCATTAGGACAACCTTAGACCTACACCACGATGCTTCAATATGTAAAGTTATATAATTTCAAATAACTTTTACTTAATAAAACCGCATCATTATTTACTCGTTTTTTTTTTGTTTATTATCCTCCTATGGCGAGTAATAGTAACAGTTGAAACGTCTGCTAGGAAAATATTTTGCAGCGATTAAAAATAGATTTGATGAGCGGCATCGGTCTCAGGGGTCAACACCCGACACGGAACGGTTCAATGTGAAAATTTAATTCAGGTCATTTTCATCGTTGGAGAAAGAATTTGTTATTTTTCCCTAAAGGATCTATTATTCAATAAATATTTTCAATTCCGCTATAGATTACAGAGAATCTGCTTTATGGAATATTAAACGGATTTTTGTCTACTATAACTTATTTCTTTCTTTATTGATAAGAAGCAAAGTTGTCTTCTTAAGAATTTAAAGTGTTGAATTGGTAATGAACTACCTAATCCTATGTTCACACGAGGAACCTTGAAGGAAATTATTTTTAGTGTGAATCTATCATGGCCTATTTTTCATCATCGGAGCTAGGGTTTCTCCAGTTATGGAATCATATATAACAAACTAGTGACTATTCTCTACGATAAAATAGTTCAAACATTTTCTCATCACTTCGGAAAATATTTTGTAGCAATTAAGAAAAGATTTGATGAGACTGCCAGAAGGCGCATCGTCTCGAGGGTAAACCCGAGATGAAACGATTGAATGTGAAAATTTAATTCAGGTCATTTTGCGGGCCAAGAATCTGTTATTTCTCCCAGATGTAGCATTATTACGCGTTATATATTTTTTCCTATTGCTGCCGGAAAGAGAAGCCTTATATTACGTGTTATGCTTATGTAATGAAAACAAAAAGTATTTATTACATTTATTTGTAAAAGATGAGATTTTTAGGTTGAAGTGTACTTAACACAGGCATTTTCATATTCTTTCGCTAATGCACCTTTGAATTAATAAGAAAATGCCGATATTTTTTTGGTACAATCAAAGTAGATTATAAAAGAAACTCACCCAGTGAATTTTAATTTAATGAGCATTAGTTTAATATGAGCATTAGTTGCTCAAATAGCGCTGAAAATGTGTCAATTCAATTATTCAACACTATTTACGAGATGAGAAGCACCCAATATTTTGGTGTTATGACTGTTTTTGTTATCATAGATCACCTAAATTATTCATCCTTCCAAAATTGGACAGATCGCCCTTATTGCCGGTACTTAAGAATCTAAATTCAATATCAAGAGTAGGGTCCAGAGAGCGGCCCGATGCCTCCCTTTAGTAAACAACTCAAGATTGAATATGAAAATTTAATCGACTAATTTAATCGAAGAGAGATACCATGTTTCCTCCGTCGGTTGAGTTATTAAATACGTCTTCATATACCTTAACAGTAGAAGTGAACAGTTAATATTAAGGTGTATTTTGAATTATGCCTACTCCACCACCACCAGTTTGCTTGAAATATAATCTAGATCTGTGAAGCGTATCCACACCTTTTTATGTCCTACTGGGCAAGGGTCTCTAAAGAACTGGGAAATGCGTGGAGCATATCTCACCACGTTGCTCACAGTGAATTAGCGTGTAGGTACCTTAGAGTGTCGCCGAAACTCGGAAGCCATTCGAACCAGGAATTCCCCACACCTTTTCTTTATTTATACAACGACGCTCTCATTTGAAAAGCACCAAAGTTTTACAAGTTAGGTTGAATTTAAATGCCAGGCCGAGTCACGGGACAGACAGTTGCAACGCCGACTTCCGCGAATTAGCATTTTCTGTCTTTTGTAGGTACTTATACTCACTGTAAATCTTATACCATCTTCCTATCTAGAACATACGAGTAAGTATAGAAGGATGTATATTTTATGTTATTCCTAGAAAACTACTCTTTACGTATTAGTTTATTGAAGTGCATATAAAGCTTTCATGCATAAAAGCTTTCAAAAAAGCTTTTCCGGTGTACAAAATGATAGTTCCGAAGTATTGACTTCACTCTGTTCACTTTTATTATATTAAATATCGTTCACTCGAAATGCCTTTCAAGGGTTATATAACGCACTAATTGAGTTTGCAGAATCGTTAAGTAAACTGAGGCAAGGTACTTAGTTTCATATAGCTAGAGGCTATATACCGACCGTAACTTTCATTAATGTAACATTTAAGCCCTTTATTATTATTTCACTTGGGAGGTCTGTGTTCGTAAAATGTATATAATACAAATGGGAAGGGAAGGGCAAGTACCTGTTGCTGCCCTTATCACCCGCCGTGAAGCGAGAACTCGAATGGGTTCTCGTGTTTCGGTTTCGACATATTTGGAGAGCCTGAGTCTTTATTAGTAGCAACGTGTATCCTCAGACAGTATTTTGTCTCGTTTGAGCTGGTATGACACAATTAACTATCTATTAATGTCTCAATATCCTTGCAGATGAACAACGTCGGATTTACGGGTCAGAGAGTACCGAAGACACACCTCGATACATAAGCAGCCCTCAAAGGCAAGCATCACCGTTTCCTTTGGAGAGTACCAACCGACGATTTTACAGAAGAAATCGAAACTCTAAAGGTGAGTCATTTGTTTTTACGTTACACGTGAGACGTATGGACTAGGTACTACAGGAGACCTTCAATCATAGTTAAGTTATATTAATTGTAAATTAAGTTAATACATTGTTTCGTATGCAGGTGAAGAGATGTTCAACGGTGATGGAGGCACAGGCACCTTGTCCCGTCACGGCCGGCGTCCTGAAGATTTCGACAGCAATAGCCGCGGCACAAGGATCTGTAACATGAATGGTATTTACTATGTTATTTTAATTCTATGAAAGCTCTAAGATATTCATAAGCATTTACAGCATAGCATTTGCGCTACGTTACTCACGTATTTAGACAGTACAATATGCGTTATTATCCTATGCAATGTAAGGAATGAATGGGGAATGACACATATCTAGTAGCTTAGCATTCCAGTTTAGTTATTGTACGTAGTTAGGCATTCTATGCGTTGCTGTTATAAGCTGCGAAGGTGGGTGCATGCCTTTGATAAGGATGCTTCGCATAGTTTCACTAGGCTGACGCACGTGACTGCCGCGGATAGATAGCGAAATATTTGGATGTTTGGCGGTAATTAACTTTGGCTTCCTCGTATAACTTGCTAGCTACATTTTAGCTGGTATTATAGCACATGTCACTACGTAAAATAACTACTATCACACTGACTGAAAGAGTAACAACTACGTAAATGAAATTTTACTTTAGAATTGCGTTTAAGCAAAAACAAAAATTAACAAAAAATATTTTATCGTTATTAACAATTAGCAAACGCCCGTGACTTCATCCGCGTGGAAGTGTAGCCTAAAGCCTTTCTGGATAAATGGTCTATTCAACACAAAAATATTTTTTCTATTCGAACCAGTAGTTCCTGAGATTAGCGCGTTCAAACAAACAAACAAACTCTGCAGCTTTATAACATTAGTATAGATTTATTAAGTTAATAAATGAAACTTATTACCTCACTAGGTTTTGTTTTATCATTGCCCAGGTCCAACGGTTGTTCAGTCCGGCGAGCGCGACTGCGACTCTCCACCAGAGCCCGCGCCACCAGAAGTGCCACCGCGCGGACCCTCGCTCCACGTCACCCTACGCCACCGCCCCTGTGATCCACCAACTGACTCCGATCGATTGTTCCTGTCTGAAGGTAAGTGTAGTTTCATTATAAACTTAGAAGCATTTCATATCATATCTTTAAGTGACTAATCTATAGGCAATCTGTATAAACTACGAGTATGTGCCAAATTCCATGTTTTTAAATCAAAATTAAAACTGTACTATGCCTACGATAGTTTTTTTTATTAGTAAAAACGGTCCTAATGCCAAGTATTAAATATTTCTTAATATATCATATTATGTGCGGACATCCGTGAATTTTTCCTGAAAAGAGAAAAAGAAAGAATAAAACCGGTATTCCCGGTATATCCCGGTATAAACGAGAACATTCCATGGAATCCTCTTTCTGTAGTCAATAGGATAAGCTGGATGAATGAGCACATTCAGATCGTAATATGACAAACACTTTAAGGATATTATTGCTTTTAGATATATTTATTAAAGGGGAGCTATGTGATTTCTTATAAATATTTCGTAAAAACTCTCTTTGATGTCTGCTTACCTATAAAGTACTATCTAACGTACATTTATCAGGCTGTGATTCAGTTGTGGGTTTACCCTGAACTAGTCCACTATCCTGATGAGTTAGATAATTAAATTTCCGTCGTAAATGTACAGCCGAGTTGCGTTAAGTAGGCCCTGCTCTTGTGTAGGTACTCCGGTAGAAGTTTAATCGAATTGCACCGTCCGCGGGAGTCCACGACGGTACCAAGTTTGTTCTCGCTGACAAATTAGCCACTTGATGTCGCTATGCCTGAGGCTCTTGTACATAAAACTTGGAGTTTAATTCATTTCGCATTTTCTTTGAAGTGTTTTTACCGTGTATTTTTTTGCTTTTGTTATCTTAAAATGTAAAAACTTAACTTGACTTTCCGTTCAGTTACAAAAACAGCTTTAAGTGCTGAAATAATGTACGTATAGTTAGTTAAAGCTACATGATAAATGGGATTTTTTTCGTACTGTAATATTTGTCATACATATTGTATGTAGCGTACGTACAAAACGAAAGCGGGTCAAAAATTCAGGTGCGTTTCAGTATCGTAACGAAAGAAGAAAGCTGCTAAATTTGATTTGGACGAAAGCTCGACGGGATGAGGTGCTTTGATGTGGCGTACCCTCGCCCCCGCCCCCCGCGCGGGCGCTCCGCCACGCTGAAATGGTGCGCACTTACAGAGAAACTCTTACCGTAATTTAATTTTTATGATAGCGCATTGTAAGTGTCCCAGGGAGAATTTTATTTGGATTTGTTCTTCCACTTAGGGCGACCGTTGACGCCTTATAGAAGTACCCGTATTAATTTTTGTATAACAATATTATATTTACGGTTAAATGTTATTGCAATGCTAGGTCTTAACAATATACTAACCGACTGCTATGATGTTCGAGCCTTTCCTCATGATTCAGTTGCTAATGTATTTTTAAAGTAAAACCAATAAAACGCAGGTACGGAATGAATTAGGCAAATCTTGGTTCAAACAAGAATTGCTTCGAAAGGTCTTGAAAGTTTAATGGAATCGAACAGGGCCAGCCGAAGGAGTCGGAAGTTTGCGCGGGTGACAAATTGGGCACTTGACCCGCGCGCCAAGCGAGCCTCCGAGTGCTTGTTTCTCGAGGACCGTAATAAGTTTAACTTAAAGTAAACTATATTCCATTCCCTCTAATTTGCCCTCCTGCTACGCTGTTAAGACACTTTTTGCAGTTTCAAATTAACAGTTTCTGTTTGCTCTTAGCTGGCTAGGGACGACTAGTTATCAGGTTCCTATTGTATCGTACTTTGATTTTTTTAAATAAACTTACGGAATCAAATGCGATTTTTAATTAGATGTTGCTTGATTAAAGTGGCAGGCTTTTTCAGGCTTGTTTACATAGTTTCTTGGCAAACATTAAGTATTGATGTCATTAAAAAAATTCGTAGTCATTCTAATAAGCTCATTGAATATTATTGATTTATCTAGCATAGGTCTAGTCAGTTAGGCATGCATATTTTCAGACGGTAGGTATAGATTTACCATACAACTATCTTTACAGAATCCTACTTTTAATATCACTGACCTTAATTTCCTTTATAGTACAAGATTTAATACCTACGTAATGTTTAAAAATATATTTCTCAGAGGAAAATAGTGCTAAGTTTAGTAAAATTGAAATGTAGCCGGAGATTTTCTGTAATTTAATTTTTGCGACGCTGCGTTGTTGAAGCCCGGCGTGACTTCACAATTTAACTCAAAAAACAGTTTCTTTTACGTTATAAAGCAATTATCAAGTAATTGTATTAGGGAGTAACGTTATTTATACTAAAACTTTTTGTTTTTGTTTTGTTCATTTGTGGATTGGCTTATTAAAACGTTGTATGCAGACTACGTTTTCCGGTTTTCTAACAGACTAGCAAACGCCAGCGACTTCGTCCGCGTGAAAGATTATTTTTCCCCCGTTTTTTTTCATATTTTCCATTATATCTTCGCTCCTAATAGTTGCAGCGTGATGTTATATAACCTATAGCCTTCCTCGACAAATGGTCTATTCAACACAAAAAGAATTTTTCAATTAGAACCAGTAGTTCCTGAGATTAGC
>DWOF01000386.1:0-10505 GCA_018250795.1 Clito sp. Burns02 | reverse complement strand
TTGAAATTTTTTCTGAATTTTCTGATATATTCTGCTATTCGGGGCGGAGACAAATCCAACAAATCAAAAACCATGAAAATTGGTCTAGCAGATCCCGAGTTATAAGTGTTGTAACAAACCCGACTTTGTTTTATATATATAGATATATAAGATATAAGATAAGATAAGATACGATGCGAAAGTTTTGATGAAGGCTGAACGGATCTAGATTAAATTTGGCACTGAGATAAATAATATCCTGGAATAGTATACCAACCTACATAGGCTACTTTTCATTCCAGAAGAATGTGCTCGCATGGTTCACGTGGAATAGATTAAGATATTTTTATCTAAATTTTCACGGACAAAGTCGCGTGCAAAACTAGTTCTTATTTGTCATCTTCATTTACCTTTTCATCAACACAAATGAACACATTAACACGCAGTATAAATTTTAAACTCATCACTTTAGCTGATATTTAAATAAAAAATCAGTACAACAAATAGTACTGAAATTCAAGCCAATTGACTTGCTCGCGGCGGAAGTATTCCCGGGTACCTACATACGAGTACATTACGCCAAATAAATGTACAAAAAGTAAATATTGATGACAAATACAGGAAACGTTGGTAACAAATAGTAAATATTTGTGATATTTACTCTGTACGATTTATTTACAATACCGACAAAGGACAGAGAATACACATTTACATATTTTATTTCGTACAAAAGTCTTAACCTATCTATCTATGCCTACTAATATTTTAAGGTGGAAAGATTAGTATCTTTGTTTGTTTGTTCGGGACCGATATGAATAATTCTTTCACTAATAGAATCCTACATTACCACTGATGAACGTAGGGTATAGAATATTTTGAAAATTTAGTCTTTTTTTTAACACCGGGTGAAACCGCGGGGACAGCTACTAAAAAATAATACGTAGAAATCATATTGTAACTTTATTCCATATACGTCAACGTGATCTCAGCAAACAATTCCAGAACCCTTTTCACTTTACCCTTTTTTGTTTTAAGTAAATAGTTGATCAGTTTATCGTAATCGCCGGATTTTCTTAACTTCTTAATGGCTTCTTCCTTAGTTTTGACATCGTATCCACCGTATATTTTGTCCCACAACATCTTGAGTACCATGCCGTCTAGTGCTTTCTTATCGTAGAAATCGGCAAAACCCTGGAAATAAAATTTTCTCATACGTAAATTAAGATCATGTAGGTTGTTATAAACTGCCAGCACTCGAGCCATAGAAAACATATGCGAACTTAATATGCCTCAAGAAACTACGTCTTAATTAACAATTTTACTAATTGCTAATTACACTATGTAATGAAATCTATCGGTATGTTTACGTAAGTCGTATTTTAATTTAATTCCAAGTAGTCTAAATTGAAATTACATTGTATTAACAGATAAACAGACGACATATCGCCTAATCCTAGAAAAATCACCCTTAAACTAAAGAAAGTTAATGTAATGTAACATTTATGTAACACCCCTAAAAGTTATCTAAGGGAACTTAGGAGATAGCGATTAATAAATCTATATGACCGGAGCGGCGTAAGATATTGCTAATCTCACAATATAGCCCATAAAGTTAACGGGAAAGAAATAAATGAAAAGAAATAAATACCATTGAAACATAAAGAAGAATCGATGAGAAAAATTTGTTGCCGTTGATTATAAAGATGTCAAGGAGCCATCGGAAGAGCGAAACGGAAATTGCTACAACGAGAAGAGCGCTATTAGGGCAAAGAAGATCGAAATGGACGCAGAAATAAAATTATTGTCACGCTCTATTTTACAGAACTAAAGCTCAAATATATATTAAAAACTAAAAATCTCGTGTAGGTACTTACATATAACATTCTTTGATTTGGAAGGCTTAAACGTAGGTATACGTAGAGGTAATAAAAACGCTTTAGTGTAATGTGGATAATAAGGAAAAAAGAATAAAACTAAATGCAGTCGTTAAACCAAATACAAAAGTTAGTTCACAAAATGTAACACAACCCTACCGCTAGCACAGAAAAGTTTTAACAAAATTCGTTGCTTACCATAATATACTGAATGAATAAGATAGACAAAAACACAGACGCGGTTACTCTAACAGCCATTTCGGGGTGTGTTTCTGGCAAACATTTACACACGACTGTGGAGTAGCAACAATAGACATTCCAAGAGCGCGCCAAACATCCTTTACGTAAGCGATGATGCGAACAGTCGGTAGTTTTCGAAGTCACTTGTAAACTTAGATTGCTAAACAAACGTATTGTTTTGTGAGAGATTTTTTACTAAACTATTCAAACAAACAAGCAAGCTGAACAAATGCCCACATTCAACCGCAGACAGCAGTTTATCAAGTGGCTCGCTCGTCTATTGACATAAAAAAAAATTCACAGTTATAAAATAAAAATAGAAAAATTTTGCAAACGCTTTGAAAACCGATTAATGTAATACTTAAACATAACTTTAATTAAAACTACCTAAAAATTACGGACCTATTCCGTTAAAACCTTTATCCTAAATCAATAAATGTTTTTATAAGTAAAATCTAATTCTGAGAATTTTTATCTGTAAACGAACGTTGGTAGTAATAGGTACGGTACTCGTAGGTACTGTAATACACCCTCGTATTCGGGGCATTTTTTCCTTTGTCATGAACCCGTAATTGAACTGAACGAAAGGGATGTATTCTTGTTAATTTAAGGTTCAAATACATACCTCGACAACATCGGAAGAAACGAATAGAAAAATAAAAGAATTCAGTTCTCATAAAGAATTGTATATTCACTTAATACATGTCATTTATGTATTATCTAACGTGATTGTTTGTATATACGTTTTTGTATGTCATTAGATCAGCAAATCTGCAGATTAAACGTAAGTTAAATAAGTTTATTAAGTTTTACATACCGCGGGTAGTTTTGTTACAATTTAAAACCGTAAATGCAACATTGAATTCAAATTAAGGTTTAATGTACCTAACTTTCGTGGAGTTTTTGAAATTCTAATAGGATTTGTCAAAATTCTCCGCCTCGGCTCGATTCAGAGGGATTAAATTAGAATCTTTGCATGCAATCGACATCCCAACCGAACTCTTACTTAACAGTATTCGAATAATAAATGTTTCCCTGCTTTGAAAGGATATTTACCACAAAACCGAGGCTATATAGACGGATGTAGCCCTTTCAACCTATTGATTTCTAAATCTCGTTAATATTTTGCGAAGATATTATAACCGATGTAGTTTGATCACATCCTTACTTCTCAAGCACCTTTAGCTTGAACATACCTTCTAAAATATGCCGTATTATTCACAATTGGCTCAGTTATTCCGCAGTGTATTCGGTTCAAAGAACAAATGAAAATTTCGGCAGTGGAAATAACTTTACGACCGGCCAGCAGGGTGTGATGTATAAAATACTGTTTGGAGGGCACTGGGGCCATGAAAAAGGACGTATTTCACGTTGGTTTTGTGAGCTGTAGTTGAATTATAACCAATTTTTACGACGATGATAAGAGTTTCCGAAACTAGGACTACTATTGGACCGTATAGAATATGCTGAATAGAATTTTTTCTATCATTTTTGTATCGCATAAAGGACCTTGGCTAAAAATAAAACATCAGCTTTAAATGGCTCATAGCCGTCAGTTCTTGATGTCATCTATCCACCTGGTTAGGTAGTGACCTTTATAATAATATCAATAGGCATCAATCAGGAGCTTTATTTATTTATCGTTGCTACCACATTTACATTCGAGTTTTATAATACACTGGTATAATAACAAACCGCGGGCTACCGCGGATATTCTATTTACATTTCAACGGTAACCCCACAATGTTTTTAGTAACATTATTAATTTTGTTTGTAGTGACTCTTAATGAGATAAATATTGCTTTCAATTTCTATAAAGGCTTTTTTGCGAAGTCCGATATCTCAAATCCTTTGATCGTGTTTTAATTAATTTTTTGAAGAATAAAGAAAACTGACCGACACAGGATGGGGACATTAAACGGGATGTTGTCTTTTGCATCATTAATATTTAGTTAATTGGTAAATTTTGCTTAGTAGACGGTCGAAAATTATAATAATTAAGGGTTACATCCTTATTATGTCAGATTCTTAGCAAACTATTTTTTTTTAGATTTTTGTGAACTATTAACTTAACTTTCCTAAGCATGTTAGTCCATTGTGTATGTAATTATTGTATAGGCTAGTGGATAAACATTTTCTAACTCAAAAAAATGTGGTAGGATCATATCGAAATCCCAACATACTCCTTTAATAGTATGAGGTACTAAACAATAGTTTATAAGTTGCTATTATAGCTACGAACTGTTGTACGTAAAGGCAGGTTGAAAACTTGTAAAAAGACAGCTGTTTTCAAACAACCACGCGACCCAACTGTTTATCTTCATCTCCTTAGAAAAACCATTAAACACCTAGATGTTCATGCAATATCAAGCGCACCTGTTATTCCCACACTGTTGCACAAAACGGAGACAAGGGGCCATACATCTTCGTAAAGAATGCACCTCTTCAGATAAAGCAAACACCTCTGAAAGGCACCATACGTGAACAATGCCATCAATGAATCATTTCTATAGCATTATTATTAAACGTTTTTAAAATAACTGTATGAACGTACAACGAATCCCACGAGAAACATAGCAATAACAATTACATTATAATAATATCCGTAACAATAACCTTTAGTAAACATACTCGTATTATGCGTGGGTATACCTACGAGTATAGCATCACGTGATATCGTATAGGGGTCGGGAAATATAAAGAAATGGCAAAGGAAGGAGGGAGTTCTAGTTCCTAGTTGGATTAACTAAGTGGATGCTGCAGTATTCTCTTCTGTACGAACTTTTAACACTTGAAAAAGCAGAACCAAGATTTTTATAACGAGCTCGGATGTAACGTTTTTGCTGTTATACAATCTTAACGTCTTATGGATAATATTAGAAGGCTTTAAGAAAAAAAACGTTTAATACAATTGCTAATTTAATGCTATCGAAATTAGTATTGGTAATAATATTTTCGGGTAATTAATTTTCAAAAAAATAACATCAATCGCAAAATGAAAAAAAAATTACAAATATTGCGCAAATTGCATTCATTACTGACGATAATTAACAAACATACTACTTAATTAGGTACCTGCTTACTACAATCTTGTTACCAAAGTCAGTAAATTTACTAAAAGGTAATATTTTCACAGGAAGGCAAATTTACTATGAGTTAGAATCGGTGCGAACGTGAGTGCAATTGTCGGCCAATTTGTTGAGTGCAGTTCGCTATTACATTACATTAAACGTTTTCATTCAACGAGCAATCATTTCGCTGAAACCACGCATCAATGTACTACGTATTAACTGAAACTTCCAGCTTACAAGTAATAGGGACTAAGGTTATAGTACCAAGCTGGCTAAGTGCACAATTTATAGGCAACGAACTGATAGGTAGGTAAAGTAGATATCTGTGTTCCGTGATACATAAACGTAAAATACACATAAAAAACACAAAAAATTCTGTATTTCCATTCGTTCATTTCAATCCCTTCCACACCACTTCCCTTGGATAGGATGTCGGTCTAATCTATTACACAATTTTATACCCGTTTTATTGATGTGGAGATGTTGCTTCCTTCATGGTTGCGAGAAATTTTGCACGATTCATCACTTTCCGAATGTACCAATGTGGCCACAAAAATATATCTTTCGACAGCCCCTACTTCAGTCGATCATATTTTTATGCTGCGTCATTGAACATGTATCCCTTTATACAATTAAATTCGTACCACATATTATATAACTGTAAGATCGAGAGTAAATACGAAAATAATTATGCCGCCGAAAAATAAACAAGCCATTATTCATTAATGATTGAATGAGACTTACTCAATAAAATGTACTACATTGTCAAAAAAAAAAAGGTTGGACTTTAATGCGATATAGTTTGAAACAGGGTGTTTTATTTTTAATTAAAAGAGTACCCCTGTTTAGAGCCTTTGTCAAGTCAATTTATTGTTTCTCTAAATACACATAAGTACGAGTATAGGTATATTATTCTGCTGACTATAATGAAGTTTCCTTTTTCTTTCATACGCGGAGTCGGGAGCACATTTTCGTTTCCGGAGAATCATTGTACGGTTGTATCCTAATTTGTTTGAAGGATAGCGACACAAAGAGCTAGAAAGTTTCCCCGCCGACATTAGGTTCCGTAGCTTGCTACGAATGGTTGCCTTTTTGTTTTCCGCCAACTTATTCTGCGCTTTGAATTCCCTTGTATGGTAAGTTTTCTTTTGAATAAATAAGGAAGCTATTGAGTTCGAAAACATTTATATCTAGTTTTTCAACGTAACTCAACCAAGAGATCCCATTTATACTTATAGTATTTCAAGGAGTAGTTAGGTATCGCAGTTTCTCTAGAATAACAACTTATTTATGTACGACCCCAGGTACTATTCTTGTTTGAATAGGAGGCCAAATTATCGTATATTCCAAATTCCAGATTAGTATTGGCTAGACAAATTACCCATATATTATGCCGAGAATATAAATTTGCCGAAATTGCTTATCAAAAATAAAGTTATTATGACGAATCCTATATTGCGAATAACAAGTCAATTAACCTCAGCCGTACAAAACAACTTCTATAGATTTTCTATCTATTGATCGTAATTACATTGATATTTGACGTTATTGAACTAAATTTCAGCAATAATCAACTACTCCCACAATATCTCCTCAAATTATAGGTAATTTTTATTCAAGTAACGAAAATACGTGGTAAAATTAATTTTCACCAGAGTCCATATTATATTACGCAATAAGAAAACTAAGGATTTGAAACATACTTGTATAAAACGCCTGAACATTTAACAGGACTGATCTTATTAATTTTCATCGGAATTCATATTACGCAATACGCAATAAGAAACTAGGAATTTACCTTCATACAAAAATATGAAGGATAACCTGCATACTATCATACAAAATTATGAAGTAGTGTTGTTTGCATGCATTTAAATGACATGGAGTCAAAAGTCCCAAGTCAAAAATTAGAAAAATATAGACGATCTAAGAAAATTATACTCCTTGGCGGATTTCAACATAAAACTCGGCAAAACATTATTCATTCAAAACTCATTCTACACTCGTTTCAAGCTTATATGGATATTTACCAGAAGATTTAAGCTTGTTACGTGAATTTCGTTAGTGAGAATAACATAATATATTACCAGAACTAAACACTATTTAAACAGAGTCACGTTTCTAGCTTGGAACAGCGAAAATTGGGTTATACAATTCATTTCACGATATATCTCCTTTCCCATTTATAAAATGTGCGATGTTACAGGACTCTTGGGGCTTAAAAGTCAAAGTGCTTGTAGAGTCTGTAAAATTGTGAAAAGTGTTTGAAACGTTAGTATACTCATATAACCTGAAATGGGAACCCAAGTACTGAACTATCCACGACGTACTCTATTCTATGTTACTGTTAGTTTATTTCAAAGCATAGTGAAGTATAAGAACTGAAGATATACTTCAGTCCGTTAAAGATATGTTAATAGAGCATATCAAATTATGTTCGATAATAGTAATTTGCAATTATTCAGACACATTGTTACAAAACATAAGCTACCCCTCATTTTCAGTTCAGTTACCATCCATTAAGATTTCGTTTCCGAAGAAATTGAGAAGGCAAGAAGATAATTCAATTAAAATGGCTATCTGGGAGAAAATGGGACCGTGTAAATGGAGCTTCCCCGGCATGGTTCTAATGTTACGGCCTGCGTATGAAGTTATTTGTGTTCTAACTTCATTTTCACTGCAGTTCTAATTTTAGTAATGTTTTATCATTATTAGAAATGATTATAATTATTTTTTATATTTTTATATTAGGGTTTAAAAACATCTGACACGATTGGCCACTACCCCGTTTCACCAATCCGCATTGGAGCAGCGTGGGGGAATATACCCCAGTAGTGGGGACAGACTCGTATCTAATAGTGGGGGTAAAAAGAGTTGAAGCAGATATTGATCTAGATTCGAGTAGTAATACAAATAAATCGAGTACGCACATCACTAATTTTTATTTCACAATAATCCTGTTACAAGGATAAAATTTTTGAATATCAGCTGACCGATGAACTTGTTACAAAAGCTCGTACTAAATATGTGCGGGGCTATTCACAGTGGAAAAATACTGTTCTATCACTCCAAAGCTCTAAAAAATACGAGCGCGTTTTTAAGCAAATATGCGAGGTTGGACTCACTAGATTTTACGTCTTTATTATTTAGTTCATAGGTGGTCGTACTAGTTATTGTCCACAGTTAAAATAGGGTGAATTCGAAGATTAATTAAAGTAGGTGCCAAGGCATGTGTCTTTGCATCTATTGCATTCAGTTTCAATAAAGATTTTCGTTTATATTCCATATGTCTTTTTTTTCATTTCCTACGAATAAACAATATTTATCAATTCGTAGATATGATGTCAGCCTCGGATGAATGGCTTGCGGATTGAATTTCTAGCGTAACTAATTTGGTACGATGCGGGCGCATCAACGAGTATTAGATTCTTATCAAGATATCGAAATGTATTGGAATAGGAATTTGCAATCTTAAGTACTAGACATAAGGTTCATAATGTTTTGACTACGGTGTTATACTACTAGAAGGCGACGATATACTCCATTAAATAGACATTTTAATATTGAGTATTTCATTTATTTTGACTATAAGCCTACAGTACCCTTAGTACGAGTTTCATCGAATCTCAAATACGTTCATCGTCACTCGAAATCTGTAGGTACTGTCAACATACAGACATTGCGAGTTCCTCACACATTTACACGCAATGTTGGCAGTACTGATTTCGAGTAACAATAAACGTATTTGACATTTCATGAAACTCGTAGGGTACAGTACGAGTACGAAAACCCGTGCCATCGTTCCCAATTCCTCTCATTGTCAGATTAGGCTCACGTTATAATCACATTCGCACATAATGTGTGCTCGCGCATTAATCAATCAGTATCTGTAAAATCGAGGCAAAGCATCAAAAAAGGCCCTGAAGCTTAAATTCCCGAATTTCACATTTCTATTTGAATCTAGCGTAATTAAAATAAAATAAATGTATATTTAATTGAAATATTTCGAAGGTTTATAAGGTCTATTGCTGTATTAAGCGATTTTTCTTTCTTTTCTTTGTCGAACTAACAAAAAGCCTTCTACTTGTAGGTAAGGACGGAACGCAATACTGACTTGACTAAGTTCTCAATATTTTCCCTCATTTGAGCTGAAATCAGAAGTTCCAATGTGAATATAGGCTTAGCAGAAAGAGAATGGGACCATCGCGTGAAACTCCGAGTAAAAAGCGACACCAGCTTTGGATGAAATGTTACTGTACAAATGGCGCGGCCGAGACATGCGATGAAAAATCACAAAGCAAAATAAATTACGAGTTCAGTTCAAAAGTGTTCCGTTGTCGCTGTATCATGTGATGATGGTCGGTTTGTTTATTTTGCATTACGTTGAATTTTAGGCTATAAGGCTTACGCTTACGGCCCGCAATTGCGTCCACGAGGTCGTTTTGGCCTCGCTCTGCGCTTTTATAGCTACACCCTCTATGAGTTCAACCGGGTTCGCACAATTACTATTTGAAATCTAGACAGTAACACTAAACTTAATTAATATTGAATAACATAAGTTATATTCGTTGTTCACAACAATTTCATAAGGGAAACGTGTTTGAAAAAATGTTTTCATTAATCACATCTATGTACCTATAATCCCAAATAAGGAGTCTATAAAATTAGTCAAATAAATAAAATATGTATGTAGTTTTTTTTCAAATGAGTGTGGTGAGTTCGTGGCAGTCATATAATAAGGTGGCTCGTACGCCCGATGACTGTTTACTCTCATTAAACTTGATTAAAGTTGATGAGGTATACAAATAACCTTAAACAGTAAACAAGTGATATTTTAATGAATATTAACAGCTGCGGTAAGCTTTCGTTGACGGCTGTTTCATTCGGTATGAATAAATCGACATTACGGCTGTGGAATCGCATGCAAATGGTATTTAGCATAAAATTTTATTAACGAATTTTTTGAAGAATACCCCTCGTTTGAATTGCTGCTCTTCTGAAAGTTAATGCCTATACTCGTACTTCACAATTTCATTTCAATTTTCCAACATCTGTGTAAGAATAAAAACTAATGGAAATAAAGTGTCAAGCGGGTTTATTAGTGTCGATAATTAACGAAAACTGGGCTTTAGAATAACCGAATAAGATTTCTTTTATTTTTTACTAGCAAACGCCAGCGACTTCGTCCGCGTGAAAGATAATTTTCCCCGTTTTTACACATTTACCATTGTATCTTCGCTCCTAATAGTTGCAGCGTGATGTTGAAATGATCTATTCAACACAAAAAGAATTTTTCAATTCGAACCAGTAGTTCCTGAGATTAGCGCGTTCAAACAAACAA
>DWOF01000385.1:0-10507 GCA_018250795.1 Clito sp. Burns02 | reverse complement strand
CAGTAGTTTCGGAGCCTATTCCAATCAAACAAACAAACATAGAAACAAATATTTCCTCTTTATAATATTAGTATAGATTAATATAGACAAACAAAATATATTTTAATGGAATATCTTTGTTTTAATAATATTATTGCATTGTTTCAGATTATTTTTACTGGACCTAGCGGTGTCGGTGTTTCTATACCTGCTGTTAATCTACGTGATGGCCCTTTATATCGAACCCCTACGGATTTTCCTTAGTCACATCCCATTAATTAGCTACGTGCCACTCGTAGGAAATGTCGTATAAGATCAGTAATATAACAAATATAGTAATAACGACAATAATCTTGGCTCTCTTCCGCTTCTGGGCCAAAAAAATCCTCTCAAAGATATTGGGAATTCCATCCCTACGGTTGGGAGGTTTAAGTATAGTTTAAGCCAAATTTTACACTTTAACCTAGGATATCTTACTAATACATCGTATAGGAGAAGAATATTAATCAAAAATCAATTAATTATGACTTTAGTTTTATAGCCATAGGATTATTATTAATTGGATTAAGGTGTGTATTATATAAAATTCTACAGTTTCAATGTTTTATAAAGATTTATTTACTCAGAAAATTGTTATTTAATTTATAAGTTTTGTACCTCTTTATGTTTTTCCCCGGGTTGGAGATAACTAATGTGACCTACGCTATCTTAATAAGCAACAGCGGTTAATGTACTTAAATGTAAAATATATGAATAATTACAGAGTTTATCACTCGCTTCGGGATCAGATGTCTTGAAGCTTTATGTACCTATCTGTCGCATTCAAATTTTGGTTACTTATCCCCTTACATTGGTGACGTCTGATAATATTATCATTAATCTTCCACTAATGAGCTTGGCAGAGTCATTGAATTTTGTTTTAAAGCAAAAATAAAATAATATAGCTCATGACTTATTGGGAGGCAAATTATTAAAAGCGATGTCACCGAATTTTGCCATGATATCCATTGTGCGTATTTGTATTTCGTGTTCGCATATGAAAAACATTTTCTCTGAGCACCCGATGTCGTTAAGATGTCCATTGTAGAACATTGAACCGCAGTTCTCGGTGAAACCGCCGTCTGGTTGCCCGTTACCCCATACAGCGTAACCACTCTCGTGTAAAGGGACACCTGAAAATGTGAAAAATAGTTCATTCACTCTACGAGTACGCTCGGCCATTGGTTGTGGTAAAGATATCTGTATAGGTACGTGTTAATGTGTGCGGGCGGTGGGGGCGGCGGCGGGCCGAATGGTCCGTCAATTCGTTCCGTCACGTAATATCCGTTTGCCGAAGGTAGCGCCATTATTCGACCTGAATAAAATGAAAAATAAAATATTTTAGACATCTATCAAGCAGGAACAGTTCCTATCTGAGCCGTAATTAATACTAAATTAAAAGAATAAAGTTACCATGTCTTTCAGACTGCGCCGGTGCTGTGGTAGCCCATTCCTCAAGCAGGGAGCTCCAGGGACCCTCGTCCCAGGGATCGCAGGTGTCCCCCGACAACGTGGCATTCTCAGAGTTCGCCCAGCCCAGTAGACAGACTAGCATCAAGTAATGAAGGAACGCCATCTGTAGGAGAGTATAGCAAATTTTATTCAGAATTTAGGTACCTACTAGTAGGTACGTGATACCTTAATTTGAACAAATAGGTAAAAATTGCAATGTCACTCTTATCAAGCCGAAAGCAATAGATAAAATTAGGGAAAATATCGATCACACAAACAATGGAAAAGAAATGTTTTTGTGGACTTATCAGAAGTGATTAGATATGTGACATCAATATTCGATCTACATTCTTACATACTTAGGATATGAGGTATGTTCTAGATACTGTAGTAGCAAAACATAGGGGTCATTAGCATAATATTTGATGAAAGTTATTTCTGATTTTGAAACAGCCATAAGCTTGAAATCTACCCGACCAGTAGGTAGGTAGCTACCTACCTATCTTACTAAGGAGAGCTTAAAGTTTTCAATCAAATTCCTAAAATTAAAACAGCCGTTTGGCATAGGTAATAACGGACTACCTACCGATCAAAACACTCACAAAATGCGTTTCTCTTTTATGCTGAGGCCCTTTAATACTCGCTTCAATTTTTATTACCGGCCATAAAGCAAAATAAAAACTTAAATTGCATCACAATACGTTATTATAGAGTGATTGACGAAGTTAGTCAGTGCACTCACGATCGCTCAATGACATAATGTTGTATAACACTTTCTATTGACTACGATAATAATAACTATCGAAGCAGAACGTACACATACAAATTAATAAAGTCGATCGTTTGTAAGTATGTAGGTAGCACTGTCGTGGCTATACCAGGTCCTAGGTAGGATTCTAGACCTATTTCTCGGTAGTCTAAGTTAGTCACGGCTTCATATGATGTCAGTAGGTCCGGTAACACACAGCGCCTGGTAGAGGGAGTCCGGGGTCACGGCGACGTTACGAATGTTATGCAACGGAGAAAGTGGTCGCGACTCGCGCGCGGCCGCGGCGCCGCCTGCGGTACGTAAACAACGATTTCACGACATCCGTCTGTGAGTAACCAGGGTTTCCCCAGCTCGCTTATTTCTCTCAGGGCTCGGCTGTTGTGCCAATATCACTGGAAAGTCTGACGAAACCGGTTAGATGGCTTATCCTATATCAGCTGATATGAAATCAGAGAAATCCTTATTAGTCTTATTACCTAATTCAACTTTGTGAACGCACAGAGTTTTTTTGAGTCAAAGTTTAGAGTATTAGAAACTTCTCATCTGAGCAAAGTAAACAAATGATTCCATATCAATACAGACCTACTGACTAAGATGCATTGTGTTTTAAAATTTTATTGTTAGGTATTTTTGAGTCGTCAAATCTTTTAGGTAAATCTGATTGATTACTCAAACACGTTTTTTGCTTAAGTTCGGATGATCAAGTATCCTTGATCATCCGGACCAAGGACCGGTGGAGGCTACAGACTGAAAAAGCTTTAGACTGAACTCTTCGCAGCTTATCTCCAAGAAAAGACTAAGTTTGTTGATGTTTATGTTTTCATTACGGTCCAGATCGGATAGCACTAGTGTTTTCTAAATTTAGTTTAAATTCATAATGTCTGCATAAATGGAAAGCTCGCGCAACTTACCATGATGCGATAGGTATAACACTCTCGGAGTGCACTCGCTCGATCACACTGCACAACGCACTTTCCCGCGACGACCACAGCTCTCAGCGGCCGGAGAAAGACTAAACATACGAGTATTTAACTTTAGACTACAAGCTGAGTGTTGTGTGAGATAACACCTTCAACATTATGCGTAGGTACCTACTACCTACATGCCTAAACGATATCAGATATACCTACTCGTAGCTAATAGCAGGACACTTCACTTGCATTAAGTTTTTTGATCCGTTGAGCAGATATATAGGTACTTTGTCGGTTTCTAAGAAATTGGGAAATTCAGGGATAGATAAATAAAAGACACGATTTATTATAACAAAAACTTTAATAACAATAATATTACAATTAAGTACAAAATGTATCTATTATAACGATTAAATAATATCAATAAATGTTTCTTACAACTCATCATAAACTTATACTACTGAAATAGGTATAATATAAGTCCATAATATTTGGGGCAAGAAGGAATGTAGAGCTATCAACATATGAGGTGCGTTTATAGACATGCTGATGTTCTGAATCCTTTGAGATGAAGTACGATTATAGACTACACCTACAGTTATTTACAACGACCTACATCTACATACTTTAATGGTTCTTTTAAAATTAATTAAACTTTTACTGTACATCGTATATTTTATCCAAATTATCGTCTATTTACATTAATTAACATTAAATAATTGTAACAATTAAATAAAATTAATCTCATTTAGTTAATAAATTATACCTGACCGATATACAAATCAGCATCGCTACAAGTAAATCACCTATTTACAGAATACATATAAAACTCCTAATATAAACTAACACTTAAGTGTTCGTTTGTTTAGCAATGTAACATTAGAGTGTGCTCTGTCCAAATCAACGCGAGTCCGGGCGCCAAGCGGGCGGCGGGTCGCGCGCCGCGATGATGATCGTTTTAGATCGCAGAGTCACGAATAGTCGCGTGACAGCACTGGGAGTGGCGTAAACTCTGCAACGGACACCACCACGTTACTTACAGGACTGTGCACAACACTATGTCACACTGTCACACTAGTGAATCGTTCAACATTACAGTCTACGAATTCGGCTTCACACAAACGTCGCGTTGGTTTAAACAGAATAAACAACTAGAACAAATGAATATTTTAGACGGATAGCTAAAGTAGGGTTATGAGACCAATAAATGAACGAGAAAGTGTCCATATTATTTAAATACTTGCATCAAAATGACTCTTTCCTAAAAGTGACATGCACTTACTCACAGTACTGACAGCTGTGTGACCCGCGTGTGTTCGGGTGCAGGGCGCACTGCGCGCCCGCCGCCGGCTGCGCGCGCGCCCCACAAGAGGCGCAGGCGCATCGCTCGTCGCGGGGCGCGCTCTGAACCAAGGACACTCGCCTATTTATTCTTAAAGTGTCATAAACATATTTGCACTTAAGCCTAAACAACTTTTTAAACTTTCCCAAATAATTATAGACAATCGTTCATTTATTGGGCTACATACCGACATTTATACAATCAGCTAGAGTAAATTGTATTGAAATAATTTGTGTTACATACGAGTAAGTATGTTTTCGAAAAAAATGAGTAAAATTCATTTAGTATAGTATCGTAGAATTAGACAAAGAATAGTTAGTTTTGATTGTCAGGTCCCTTTCTTTGGTAGAATAAAATTTTTAAAGTTCCTCTAATTAACAAGCGAATATTGGATCTATGAATAGGAATCTCATCTAAATTGTTACATTTACAAGTTTACTATTGGACGCAGCTTTATTTCAGAGTCAATGAAATCGATATTTAGTTCTTAAGGAATTGCTACCGCTGCTACTAGGAATCTTTTTAAAAACTTGGCTATAAAAGCTGTTTGTTAGTTAGTAAGGAAGTGGCTGTTGTATATCTCACATGTGGTGGATGTGGTCCCTGTGTGTGTGTCCTGTGGGGTGTCAGAAGTAAACTGTGAGGTTCATGTGTTCGGGCGCGGCGGCGGCGGGGGCGCCCCCGGCGGGCTCGGCGCCGCGCTCAGCGCCCTCCTGCGGACAAACGTGCTCAACACAAACTTGCCTAACGTACACTTTCATAGCAGCTGGAAGAATTGTAAAGCTTTTTCGATGGTATCGATAGAATACAGGTTACAAGAGTGAAGCGCGGTAAGTAAGGTGTGGTGTTTGTCAGGAGAGCGAAGCGGACTGACTCACGTGCGTGTGCGTGTGCTCGTCGCCCCAGGAGAGCCGCTTGACGCGCGCGGGGATGGTGGCGGCCGGCCACGCCACGCCCGAGCGGCCCGCGCGCCCGCACAGGTGGTCGCTCATCTGCGCCACGCCCGCGCCGCCCGCAGCGCCCGCAGCGCCCGCACTGCCCGCAACACACGGTACATTTACAGGGGGTACTTTACACTATTTCAAAACTTACACAACTGAAAATGATTGTTTAGGAGTAAGTGACTGTTCACCTGTGTCCATTCCCCCTGGCGTCCCCGCCGGGCCTGTCGGCGGGGTGCGAGATGGTGATGACGCGGTGGGAGTCCGCCGCGGCGTTCCTCTGCGTCAGCTCGCTGATGAGCGCCGCGCTCAGCGGGCTGCCCAGCGGCGCGGGCGCGATCTTCGTCTTCGAGGGGAACCGCTGCGACTGACGGCCCGCCGAGTCTGCTAGCGATATAAAGGGTGTTAGATAAAGTAAAGTTTTTATTATAACCAACTTAATATTGTATAAGAATTTACGTACTCCTGTTGTCGTTCCTGAGGTCGAGGCTGGAGTTGGAGTCGAGGATGGTGCTGGCGCCGGCCGACACGCTCAGCAGCGACCCCGACCCGCCGCCGGGCTTCTCGGGGCCCGCTGCCGGGCCACTCGCTTCAGTGGGGGTTGAAGTCTTCACTCGCCGCTTACGACTGCAGCAAATACGTAGTCAGTTTGTATTTCACTAACACTAGTCATAGCATCCCAACGAGTGAGGAGCTTGGTGTTAGTAAGGCAGCACTCACCCGCGGTAGATGTAGACGAGCAGCGCCAGCACCAGCAGCGCCAGCAGCGCCAGCGCGGCGGCGAAGGCCGGCAGCACGCCCGCGCTGCGCGGCCGAGACTGCGCCAGCAGCCGCTCGCTCACGCGGACCACTATCGGCACTGACGTCTGCTCATAACAAAACCGTAATATAAGAATACATAATGATAATAGAGTAGACACGAGTAGTGACGTCAGCGCGTACCTGTCGTGGCGGCGCGCCGGAGTCGCGCGCGGTGGCCACGAGGTGCAGCGCGGACTGGTTGAGCGCGCGCAGCGCCTCCGCGCGCAGGAACACCTCGCCCGACGCGTTCACCGAGAACCACCTGCGACGACACACACTCAGTTATCTATACTATTTATTTGCTTAGCCTGATTCAATATTGCTCAGCCACAGCATACTGACTCGGCGTCGGGTCCGCGCAGCGTGAGCGAGACGGTGTCGGGCGAGTCCCCGTCGAAGACGTCGAGGCGGCCCACGGGCAGCAGCGCGGCGCGCGCGTCCGCCTGCTCCAGCAGGAACTCGTACTGCGGGTAGCGGAACCGCGGCTCCCACTCGTTCACGTTCTGCACCGAGATGTTGATCGACGCCGTGTCGTTCTGGATATATTCAACAAATTATGATCATAGCGTCGATTTTAGAACCTCCTCCTTTTGGAGAATGAAGGTTAAACATACTTAGTAAAATATAGTAAAACACCTTACCGCAACACCATCGGTGACCATGACCTGGTAGTGGTAGCTGTCGGTGGTCTCGTAGTCGAGCGCGCGCCGCAGCAGCAGCTCGCCCGCGCTGTTGATGGCGAACTTCTCCAGGAAGCTGCGCTCCGACACGTAGAACTGCAGCGGCGACTGGAATTGAATGGCACACCTTGGTAAGGTATATGTCCAGCCATGGAACGATATAGTGTATATAAGCTGGGAGGGTGTACTGACGGCGTGCGGGGCGCGGAGCGCGCGCGGCTCGGTGTGCAGCGTGGCGAGCACGGTGCCGGGCGGCGCGTCCTCGGGCACGGCGGCGGAGTACCCGCGCCGCGAGAAGCGCACGCCGCGCGCTCCGCCCCGCGACACGCCCACCGTCGCCAGCGCGTACCGGTCCGCGTTGTCCACCTGCACCGCCTGCATCACACAAACACTTTATTAGATTTTAACGAAATTATATGATAGATACGTTAAAAATAAATTTAAGTAAGTAGACATTTACCTTGATAACGACAGTGATGGGCATGTCGGCGTCCAGCAGGTGCCTGGTGACGGCGAGGCGGCCCGTGGCCCGGTCCACGCGCAGCAGCGAGGCGCCGTCGCCCGTGGCGCTGTACTGCAGCGGCGCGTTGATGCCCGCGTCCTGGTCCGCCGCCGCTATCGGGCCCGGCAGCGTCTCCAGGATCGTGCCCTGGAAAGTTACAAACAAAATACCTATATCAAGAGTTCGTATTTAAACAGAACTACAGATTTCGAAATTGTTTTATTTATCCAACACTTCCTTTATTTCCATTTCTTAAATAAGCTACTCGAGAGCCTTATGACAAGTGAAATAGAAGTAATCAACGTACCTCCTGAGCGTCGTCGGGCACGATGGCGGTGTAGTGGTCGTGCGAGAACTTGGGGTTCTGGTCGTCGGCGTCCAGCACCTCGACCTGCAGCTGCGTGTCGTTGTGCAGCGGCGGCGAGCCCTGGTCCTGCGCGCGCAGCGTCACCGTGAAGTTGTTCAGCGTCTCGTAGTCCAGCGGCTTCTTCAGCACCAGCGTGCTGTCCAGCTCGTTCGCGAACCCGATGTACTCCTGTAATATCACAAACAATTTTATTTAGAGATCATAAATACGAGTACAACATGGAAAGGTTAACGAGAATAACTAAATTGCTAGTAATCTTTAAAGCAATGTAAGAAGCAAGTATATAGCAGCAGCACTCACGGCGCCGGGCGAGGGCAGCACGGAGTAGTGTATGGTGGCGTGCGGGCCGGCCTGGTCGGGGTCGGCGGCGGGGGCGGAGCCCAGGCGCGCGCCCGCCGCCGCCAGCTCCGACAGCCGCAGCCGCGCGGGCGCCGCCACCCACGCCGGCGCGTTGTCGTTCACGTCCCACACGCGCACCGACACCGGGATCACGAAGCTCTGCCGACAGACCTCCACTATTACACCTGTTCGTTCGCTCGCCACTCTACAATACTAGACCAGACAGTGCAGTACTGACAGGGTCGGCGGTGTGGCGGCGGTCGCAGCGCACGTTGACGTACACGCTGGAGGGCCCGAGGCGCTCCTCGCGGTCGAGCGCGCGCAGCAGCGTGATGTTCTTGGAGCCGGGCGCGATGCCCACGGCCGCCTGCCGCTCCTGCAGCGACAGCGAGATGTTGCCCTCCGCCTCGCGGGGGTCGCCGTTCACGCTCAGCGTTCCTGACACATCACATCGTAAAAACCTTAAAATACATAGGCTTCAACACGTTTAACGTCACACTGCTGACTTAATACCTGTGGTACATACCAATAACGCTGCCGACGGGGGTGTCCTCGCTGATGAAGAAGCTCTCCACGGCGCCGCCGTCCATCAGGTAACAGCGGCTGTCCTGGATCGCTACAATCAATAAACACATCCTAGCGTTAGGTTAGGGGCCGGTACAAACTGTTTCAAAAACAACGATTTAAACAAACACCGATAAGGTTGAACTAAAAAACATCTGGGCCACGGAACTTAAAGAAACAGGAACTAAGCGCTACTAAATTAATATTCATTACTTAGTATCACGCATATCAAACCGTGTCCTAAAGGTATTAGGGACACAGGTTTGATTCCATTGACCTAAGCAATCGTTACTATTGTAATCAACTACAACGCGATCATAAAGCTATTTTAATAACTTTGATGGATTCGAATCGAAAGCGTGCTGTAGGGGTGTGTCCACTTATCTGTGGGGCGACGATAGGGTTGCCAACTAGAGCAAAAAAAATATAAGTTGAAGAAATAAAATTAATCGATAGGCGTGTCTAAGGAAAATAAAACCGTTCAATTAATTTTGATGGAATACCTACGAGTATATCTTTTTCTTAATGACCTATTTAAAAAACAGCCAAACAACTCTGGAACACCTGACTATATAAGCCTTCGTGAAAGGATTTTATAAAAAGCCCACCCTAGGAGGCGATGTTCCGTAATGAATTCCAATATAAATATTTTCCTAGGTATTGGCAACCCTACTGGAGTACATCCGGCCAGGAAACAGAGTATTTCCCCGCACTTACGAGTACCCACAAACGCGGAACTATTTTAGGGATCGCGTTTTGGTAGAATGGGACGCACTGATTTCATTTAGCAAGTTGATATTATGCCATCAACTTATGATTGCTTATTAACACTGCAAAGAACACAGAAATTATTTTGTTCTTGTTGTAAAAACTAGTAAGCATGTTAATTGATAAACATAGACAATTTAATATGTACCTACGAGTAGGTTTGTGTAGGTACCGACAGTTAACGTCAGTATATTTTAACACGTATCACAATTTAAGTTATTAAATGAACATTAACAAGACATAATTGCGGCAATGTTTCTTAGCACCTAACGTTAATTTCGGTTTCGAAACCGATTGAAAATGGAAAAGGCAATATAAAAATAGAATTGGCAATTGGTGTACGCAATTGATTGCTCAATTAAATCGCCAGGCGTCGGGCAGGGACGCAACCTGCGACTATTGACAGGTGTGAGTGGAAATTTATTGACATTAAATATGAACGTGCGTGCCTCGTTAGGGTTTGAGTATACACATTGCCTATTCAAAAACATCAGAGTGCCTATACCTATTTTCTGCGGAAAATTCAGTAGATAGGTAGGTACATTAAAAATTGTTTTACAGTCCTAGGTATTGCCAGCAGTGTCGCGACAAATATTGAAGGAAGAGAAATGCTCCAAACGAGTAATCATACTGCCTTAAGTTAACTGACCTGTATGACAAGTGTGAAAGAGACGTTATAGGTACTGTTGAATGAAGACATGCGTTTAATTAGTAGTGCGTTCAATAATTAATTTACAAAAACTGTAAAAACGACTCTTGTGTGATCAATCGTGATTCAGCGAAGCGTGACCGACGCGTCGCGTCTTGCGGCAAAAAACGTATGCATTACATTCAAACTGATGTTTCTCTAATAGCTGTGCAACTCAAACTTGATAAACAAAAAAAAATATTACGTCAATTGAAAATTACAATTAGCTCAATCAAATTAGCAAAAAATAGGGCTAAACTGAGGAATGCATAGTATCTATAATCTGACTTTTAACCCCCGACGGAAAAAGAGGGGTGTTATAAGTTTGACGCCAATGTCTGTCTGTCTGTCTGTCTGTCTGTCTG
>DWOF01000384.1:0-10523 GCA_018250795.1 Clito sp. Burns02 | reverse complement strand
CCCTGGCGCTGCGACCGCTGCTCGCCGCGCGCCGCCGCGCCGCCCGCGCCGCCCGCCGCGCTCGCCGCGCTCGCCGCCGCGCCGCACGACGAGCGAGACGGTAGAGACCTCTCCTCGCCGCATCACTCCAGGTCGGTAGCTCACACTATACATATAAAAAAAATACATTTTAATTTGTGGTCAATTTAACACTACTATGTTGAACGTGTTTACAGAAGCGCTATGGGCGGAACACCGAAGAAGAAGAAGCCGAAGCCGGGCGCGCGGCGGATCGAGTCCGACGACGAGCCCTCCGACGGTAATGCCCCGCCGTTCGCGCGCATCCCGTCCGAACAGAGAATGTCGAAGGAGAAACAGAAGTTTTTCAGATTCTCCGCGTTCAATCTCGTGAAACGCCGCCGATGTAGGGGCTCCTCGAGCGAGTGGGAGGGGTGGGAGCGGGCCAAGTGGCGCGGCGTGCGCGTCACGCGCGTGCAGCGTGTCGAGGTGCGCCTCGAACGTCGCCCCGTGCGCCCCGCTTCGCCTTGTCGCCGCTCGGCCCCCACTCGCTCGCCTTCGCCCTCCGCCTCGCCCTCTCCGTCCCCGTCACCCTCCCCGTCGCCTTCACCTTCACCCTCGCCCTCGCCGTCACTGTCGCCATCCCCCTCGCCTTCACCTTCGATGTCGCCGTCGCCGCCGCCGCGCGAGCCCTCGCCCCTCCCGCCGCCCCCGCCTGCTCCCACGCAAATCTCCACGGTGTTCGAACGGCTCGCCTTCGACACCGGCCCGGGCGGAGCGTGGGGCTTCGCCGCCGAGGCGCAAAAGCTCGACCGGCCTCGCCTCGATGTTCGCGCGGAGACACCCACGCAGCCGGCCCCCGCCGAGAGAAGGCACCGACGCAGGAGTAGGTGCGGCGACCGGCTTCTCACGACGCTGTTCGACGGCCTCTCGGAGTTTTATTCGGTGCGGACCGCGTCCCGATCACAGTCGCGGCATCGCTCGAGAGCTACGGAGAGGCGGCGAGTGACGGAGGACGAGGAGGAGAAGGACCGGCAAGTGCTGAAAGAGACGAGGAGCACGTTCAAGCGCTACCAGGCATCTTTGAAGCGCGAGGAGGAGCCGCCGCGGCGCGAGAGGAGCGTGTCCGTGCGGCGCGAGAGGAGCGCCTCCCGCGCGCGCGAGTCCGTGAGGCGCGAGCGCAGCGTGTCGCGCGCGCCGGACTGTGTGAAGCGGGAGCAGGGGGTGGGTACGGAGGGTCCTCGCGTGAGCGCGTCGCAGCTGGTGAGGCTGGCGGCCCGGGAGCGCTCGGGCGGCGCGGCGAGCGCGGCGGACGCGGATAAACTGTACCGCGGCTTAGCGCTGGCGGCGCGCCACTCCGCCGTCTCGAGGCCGGCCACCAATCAGACGGGTAAGAACGGTTCGTGAGGTGCGGTGAAAGTGTCGTGGTGGATCTGACCGTCTCGCTCGCTCTGATTGATGGCCGGCGCTCACTGTCTCTCTCGCGAGTTCCGTTTCCCCCGAATTCTCTGTTCGGACCGGGTGAGTGCTATCGGCCCGTGCGCCGCTTCGCTTCTCGTATCGGACACCGAGCGCCGATGACAAACCGTTTTGTTGTTCGGGTTTCGGCAGTATCCACACATGCACTTTCGCTCGCGCTTCTCTACGTCGAGGCGTGACTCGTTGACGTTAATGCCCGCTTGATGTGTGCGCGCTCCCCTTGCCCTTTTTTTGTTTCTTTCTTTTATTGCAACTTATAAAACTATAATTTTCAGCGTAGTACTTTAATGTCACTAATATGGAAGGTGATAAAGCAAGCGGGTGTCGGCAGGTTTGTAAGCGAAAAGGTGATTTCTTTTTCTCTGCACTCGCTTCAATTTAAATCAATTTTTCCCTAAAATGAGCCACTTTCCATCTTAGTGGCGAAATTGCACAATTATTTTACTTTATTACATTTTTTATGTCGCTTGGTCGTTTTTTTTTTAACATTACTTGGAATCTATCCGGTTATTGGTAAACATTTCCGCATTGTATTTCATGCTACATGTTTAATTTTGTACACTATATTTTCTTTTCTTTTTTTTCTCCTCTCGACGCATTCATAATTACTGGGCCTAACGCAGTAGCAAACTGCCAGGTCGGTCATTAGTGAAATATTTACAGAGGGGAAACGACTGCCGCCGGGCGTGACAGAAGCGGATGCGGAGATGTTCTCCCAGGCGCGGTCGGCGGGGGCCTCAGGGGCCTCCGGGCCCTCAGAGGAGCCCCTCGCGGTGCCGTCCGGGGCCATCGGGCCGGCGCCCCCGCCGCGCTGCCCCTCCGCCATTGAGTTCGGCCAATGGGAGATCGAGACGTGGTACTCGAGCCCTTTCCCACAGGAGTACGCGAGGTCAGCATTTTATTTTGTTATGAATGGTATTACTCCTACAATTATAATCAAAACAGGTTTAAATAGGAATTTAATTATTTGATTCCAGGTTACCGAAGTTGTTCCTCTGCGAGTTCTGTCTTAAATACGCGAAGAGTCGAGCCGTGTTGATGCGACATCTAGACAAGTGCCTCTGGCGACACCCGCCCGCCACCGAGATATACCGCTGTGGAGACATATCCGTCTTCGAAGTGGACGGCAACGCCAACAAAATATACTGTCAGAACCTCTGTCTACTGGCCAAGCTTTTCCTAGACCACAAAACACTATACTACGATGTGGAACCCTTTTTATTCTATGTACTCACAAAAAATGACAGCAAAGGATGTCATCTAGTGGGGTACTTCTCCAAAGAAAAACACTGTCAACAGAAGTATAATGTATCCTGTATAATGACAATGCCGCAGTACCAGAGACAAGGCTTCGGACGATTTCTCATCCATTTTAGTGAGTGGTGGAATTATTTTTACATTAACCAGTACTATCAAAAATTATGTCTCTTTATACAGATTTGTTATCAAACAATTAATTATGGTTTTCTTTTTACAGGCTATTTACTATCGAAGGAAGAAGGTCAACCGGGTACGCCAGAGAAACCACTATCGGATCTCGGAAGAGTCTCATATCACGCTTATTGGAAATCAGTGATTCTCGAATTTCTTCACTATCACAGAGATAAACCTTTTACATTCGACGATATAGCGCTGACAACGGGCATGCATATAAATGACATCGCTGTGACCTTTCAGCTACTTGGCTTTGTGAGATATATTCCTAGAAGCGATAATATAAGACTGGGTATCTGTGTCGACTGGAATAGAGTGGATAATCACATGAGGAAGGTGAACAGTAAACCACGCCTGGAAATAGACCCAGAATGCTTGAGGTGGACGCCGTTACTTGCGCCTACTATAAACCCATTCAGATCACCGGAAGAGGGATCGGGTGATCATGAGACTGAGAATGATGAAGCTGAAATAAGGACAGAGAGTGAAGATACAGCAACGGAACCAGAAACATCGACAGCTAAAGCGGGAATTAAAGTGAAGCAGCTAGAGAAGGAAGCCTCAGAACCTCCAGTAGAGGTGACGTCTTCAGGTCGAAGAAGAACAAGGCCACTGAAGTACAGCGAGTCCACGTATCAGACAACACCTACAGTTGGTGATGTAAGCCGGAAGAGGAAGCGTGACGTCAGCAGAAAGATCTCTGAAACGAATGCTGATGATGACAAGTGCAGGGATGACGAGACTCCTAGAAGGCAGAGAAGCAAGAGTGTCGCCAGAAGATCTTCGAGAACAATTCACAACGATGAAGAGGTTAAATCTCAAAGGAGTAGGAGTAGAAGACGAAGCGTCAAGGAACCAGCTTACGCTTCTGATAGCCAAGAGAGTCAAGAAAGTATTGATACGGGTATCGATAACACTCCTCTTATTAATACAGTAACACCTAAACCCAAGAGGAAAATGGCTTGGAGAGGCAAGCAAAATAAACGACAGAAAACTAGTAAATCTGCTAATTCAGCTAGCGAATTGCCGGCCGCGAAGAAAGCGAAAATTAGCAAAGATGACCACATTGACTATAAGACAGATGATTCTCTCGATCAAAAGGCAGATAAGCCTGCTGCTCCTACTGAGGTCGAAAATCAAACATTGACAAATCAAAATGATGAAAAGGTTGCAGAGAAAAACAAAAACTCGGAAGCCAGTTCGGAGGATTCTTCAGGTGAAGCTGATGATGAGATGGATGTGGAGGAAGGAGAAGATAGGAGAAGTGTTGCGAGTAAACCGGCGACGCCTCGACAAGTCGAAGAGAATAGCACAGATCATCACACAAGCGACATGGAGCTTGATAGTATACACATGGACTCTCCGAAATCAATTGCAGAGAAAGACCAAGTTATACACGAAACTTCTACCAATGACAAAATGGAACACGACGGTGTCGCAGCTGAAAATAAATCTGAGGATGTCAACATGAGCTGCGCGATACCAGAAACAAACACTGTGTGTAATACTCAGCCTATAAACGAAAGTACACCGGAAGTTAGAAATGGCGAAATAAAGTCGCCCGTTAAATCCATACTCGATGATAAAGACACCATTGTGATATCAGAATCTGATGATAACAACAGCCAGAGTTGTCCCTTGCCGTCACCAAAGCCTAACAGTATAGCACCAGTAGCACCAAGTATTGACAACAGACCCAAAGAGGTTGCAGAAAATGAAAGTCCCTCTAAAGTTATGCCTGTTGTCACTACCGAAAATGCTCATATTGTATTGGACGCTAAAGGGCAAGATGACGTCAATACAGTGAGACCTCCAGTGGAGCTGATAGTTCCAAAAATACATCAGATCGAAACGATCGTCGTTGAAGGTGAATCCGATACTGCCAACTCTCCGCAAGCCGGTATCTCACCTAAGAAAAATGAGAACATATCAGTCATCAGTGAATCTCCCCGACAAAGAAAATCTCCCGAAATGACAACATCGGAATTAAACTGTGAACAGAAAAAATGCGAATTGAGAAAGGAAACGGTTATACAACATCAAACTATTGAGGAGACCAAATCTAGTGAGAAAAAGTCACCAAACAAGATTGAATCGATAATACAGAACCTCGATCCCAGTAGAGACATTCCACCAACAATGAAAAAGCCGGACCCGCCTAAAATGGATCCCAGCATGGACCTCGACTATAGGAGTAAAATGAACGTCATAACTAGCAAGGAGAGTGAAATGCCATACAGAAATGATCTTGCGAACATGCGGAAGGACGATATCGTTATTTCAAGAAATATCATCGAAAGCACATTGCAGAGCTATCAGAACGCCGTCAGCAATTCGATGACCATACAACCTATTAGCTCAGTACATTCTTCCTACCACAATCCAAGGGCGAACATAACAAAGGAATCGCAAGCGGTACAGACTGATAAAATACTTATTAAGTCCAGTGAACCAAATCGCATAATTAATAGCATAATAGACACGACTCCAGTGATTAGTAAGAGTACGACGAAGTTGGAGGTGCCGCACCCGATCACATCGCCGGTAGTAACCCCTGTAGTCCCCAAGGTCCCTATTGTGAGCGATATAAACTTCCTACCTCGATGTCAAAGTGCTAACGCTGCGGTGAACTTAGGAATGGAAAGACTAGACATGGACCCGAATATCGTCAATAGCAATGCTCTACAGAATTCAATGGTCAGTGCGATGAACATCATACAATCGAACACGCAAGATCTCAAAAATGATCCCAACCAGAAACCTAGGGAGAAGAGTAAACTTAGGGACGTGAGAGTAAATTCGGCTCATAGCAAACTGGAGAAAACTGACAAGAAGTCTACAAAAAACGATACTCCTACTCCTAGGAGCACGCCTGAACCTAGAATGTTTTTTCCCGAACAGAATACAAACGCAAGGAAGCCTGAGACGTCTGTCCCTATAAACGTCATAAACACAGTCGCTGTGACGAGTAAGGTGGATACGAAACCTAATGAAGCGCCCAAGAAGCAAGATTTTTTTAAGAAGGAGAAATCAAATACGAGCAAGTGCGAGCCTAAGAACGCGTCTGTGAAACATGATAAGAACTGTTCATCCCAGCTGAACTTGAAACCTGATCAGAATGACAAAATGTTGTCTAAATTCAAATACGACAACGAGTTGGTTCCGAAAGCCGACTACGCGATGAACCAAATACCAAACTACCACACCACTCACGCGCAGTACTCGCAGTGGGCCCCCTGGGACCCCACGAGGCTACAGGGCACCTGGGATCACAACAGGTTCCTTGACATGAAGAGCAATGACAAAAACTATTTGGATAAACTGCAGGGCTTCAACTTGCCACACCTGGACCAAATGCAGAAGTCTCCTCAGAAACTGCATCAGAAGGATTTCCACAACATCGCGTACGGCGCGCTATCTAGCGGCATATATGCCACGACGGGGCTGCCGCACTTCAAAGAGACCAAAGCGCCGACGTCCAAGGCATCCGAATGTCCTCAGAAAAGCGAGTGCAAGCCCACGAAACAATCCAAAACAACGACAGCGTGTCAGACTCAATGCGAGCCGAAGAAGTCCCAGTCGCAGTCTCACAACGCGACCGAAGCTCAGATGAAGCAGATGATGCAGAGACAGGTAAAACAACAGGAACAACAGGTTGTTACCAGTTGCGCGGACTATCGCCAACAGAGTCCGCAGATACTGACGTCGCCGGGCTGCAAGACGCCCTACAATCAGAACGGGCCCTGTGTTCAGGAAAAAACCGAGATCGAAAAGAAGTCTCGTCAGAAGAAAGAGGAGTCGCCTAAAGACACTAGCAAGGAGGAGATGTGTGAAGCGGTCAGTCCCGCGTTACAATCCATGGGGGTGTACACGCCGGACTCGACGAGTAACTCCGTTCACTCGGTCCAGTACCCCGCGTGCGAGCTGGACGTGAGCCAGTTGGGGCTGGAGTCGCCCACGAGCATCGGCTCCGACCTGGCCTCCCCGTGCTCCATGATGCACATGCACCCGGTGCCGAGCCCGCAGTACCCGCCGCACTCGTCGATACACATACCGTCCATTATGAGCCAACCCAATCAGCCGCCTAAGCAACAGAAGATCAATAATAGAAATAGGTAAGTTTTAAACTGTAATAAATCTCTTTGTACATATTACAAATTATGTATCACATATCGTTATTGGCTGCAGTGGCTTTAAGCTACAGTGAATATATAATATTGTTTTTGGTTTTTCTAATTAATATCTGTGTGTGTGTTTGCAGGAGCAACGCGGGCAGCGCTCACGGCGGGGGCGGAGGCGGCGAGAAGGCGCTCCGCGGGGCCGCCACGCCCCCCGCCCGCCACCGCGCCACGCCACCCGCGCATCACGCACACGGTCAGTAACACTACATCATCATCACTAAACATAAACAGTAACTCCAATCTTCGTCTTCTTTTTTTATAATATAAGGTGTTGTGTCATCAGGCGGTGCAGTGATGCAGTCGGCAGGCGGCGCAGTGGGGGCGGTGGGCGCGGCGGGCGGCGGCGGCTACCAGGGCGGCTACCTGCCCTTCCAGCAGCAGCAGCAGTACCACGCGGGCTGGGCGCCCTCCTGCTCGCTCGCCAAGCTGCAGCAGATGGCCGACGCGCCGCAACACCCGCCACATACACCCCCCGCTCCACAGGTACAGACTATGCTAACACTTACTCTTTTTTTTGTCCCAATACATGCCTTATGTTTTGAGGTAGTCTGTTTAATAGTATGTCTATAAGTAAGTGTTTGTGTTGCAGTACGGGCAGCAGTCGGGCACGCCGCCGGCCGGGCACTACCACGCCGCCGCCGCCAAGTACTACGCGCCCACACACAACCAGCTCGAGTCCTCGAGGAACGCCAGAAACGCCACCAGTACGTATCATTCATATCTTACTATTCAAAAGTTGCAACTTAGCGTTCATTATGTTAATAGTTATCTTAATTAAATAAATACAATGCATTAATACTAATAAAACAATGTTAACAATTTGCAGGCAACCTAAGTCCCATGCAACACGTGCAGATGGGTCCTGGGTCGCGAATGTCCCCCAACATCAACTCGCACATCATCAGCCAGTACAGCCTGAACGGGTACCGCGTGCCGCACCAGCAGCAGTTCAACAACCTGCCCGTGCAGATGATGAACGTGCAGCCCTCGGTGCAGTACTCCAGCAACGACCCGCGCGCCCAGCAGCCCAACGTGTACGCGTACGCGCCCGCCTACATCAACCCCCCGCCCTCGCTCGCGATGCAGACGCTAAACTCTACTATGCGCCGGTAGCCTCGGCCCAAAACTCAGTGCAGGAAACAGTGATGCTAAGTGCTGGAACAGTGCAGTGATTAGTGAATAGATTCTGTCGATCGGACGGTCAAACCGACAACCACAGTGTCGATCCAAATTGTACGTAAAATACTCACTTGGCATTCCAATTGAAAATTTTGTTTTGGGACTTCTGTTAGTTTGAACGGTTCGGCCGCGATTGATGCTCGGACTCATCGAGGACGCGAAACCCTGACCAAAAACAAGGAGTGTATCATAGATAATTAAAATTAAGGCATAGTACAAAGTAATAACGTATGCTTTTGTTAAGGATAGTGTGTATATAGCGTAACTTTAACGATTAACACCACTTCAGTTGCCTTAAGGCGTTCCACCTCCCCGGGTGGGGCCAGTGTCCTCTGTTCCCCCGATGTGATAGCAGCTTTGTTATTTTTGTATCATATGTATGTAAAAGATCGTTTCTCTTCCCGAGAAAGCACAGTACCCGATATTGAAGCTGAATAAAGTACAAAATTGCAGATAAAGTGTATTTAAAAACTGTTTATAATAATGACTAGTGTGTCAATGAAATGTAGCATAATAATATAGTGCAATAAGTGTCCTATACCCTGATAGAGCGCTACGTGTTTTTATACTGAAAGACTGTCGTGTAATAGTTGTCTCGGCGCGAGTACTGTGATAATCTTGTCGATTGGGCAGTGATCTGGTAGGCGCGTGCTTAAATCATGTTAAATTAATATATTCATAATTTCCAAAGAAACAAACTTAATTGTTAAGTGTTTGAACTACGTTTGATGTGATGTGCAATCATTTTTAAAAACGCAAATTGTACTTTTGATGTAAAAATCGTTTGAGAATCGTATTTTGTATGTATATCATGTTTTGTTTGTTCACTAGCGAGATGTAAAATACATTATTGTATCACTGTACAGTCCACGTTTGTAATTATAATTTAACAATTAGTTCTCTAATCAGTTCTTAAAAGTGCCTCTTTCTCGTCCCGTATCATTAATTTCCGTGTAAGATATTTTACATTTACCGCTTTTACTTAACACAAGGCTGTATACATAGAATTCGTAATTTAGTATATTTGTATTATATAATGATTTTTAATTTTATCAATGTGATAGCGTACGAGGAGATCGGTGAGCGTGTTCGGGGCGCGCCGCGCTCGGCACGGACAGGCCTAAAACGGTGTTTATATTTAGTTTTTTTTTTACGCTAGCATAGACTTCATTACATTTTTTACGCTATATACTTAAGGATTATTTTCGTGTTATCCTAGTTAATTTATTGCCAAATGTTATTAACACTTAATTCGCGAGAAAATTAACTATTTTTAAGTAAGTTCGTTTAGTTATGGCCACTGACTACACGTTAGGTTTATGTTGACCCGCCGACGGCGGGCGCCGCCCAACTCGGAACAGTAAATTATTTTGTAAGATCTGCTCCTCTAAGGTTATGAATGTTATTTGTTACTAATGTGTAGTATATAAAATATTGTAAATATAATTAAATAAGAACATGTAGCAGGTGTTATCACACAAAATATAATTTTGTGAAAAAAACTGTGTTTCATTTTGATCTGCCATAATGTAAGCTCATCAAAGAACTTGGAAAACATCTCACCAAACGAAACGAGAACCTTTACCAAATACCCGCTTTACGGCGGGTTTTGATTTGATTTTTCAATTCTGTTTTGTTTTTTTTTCTATTATAGAATTGATACGTTTTGGTGTAGGTAGCAAGGAAATTCAAAGTCTCCATGGATACATAAGTATTTTCTTTATTTTTTCAAACATACATTAAAATTGTCATTTCGAAGTTTTAACGATAAAAATATACATTTTTACAAGTTTGAGATCAAGATGTAATGGATATACTAGAAGCAGGTACCTACGTTGAAAAATAATTACTTAACCATGAAACCCTTACGGGTTTCATGGTTAAGTAATTTTTTTTTCTTTCATCTTTACGGATACAAGTATTCAACAAACTCCGAACCTTCCTATTCCCGTTTTGTACAGCATTGTCAGCTCATAACTTACATTTGCAGGTAAAATCCCCAAATACACCACGGGGTATGAATAGATATTTATATAATATCTAAGATAGTTCAATTCGTTCTAAATTAGAGCGAAATACACTAAACTCCAGAACATTTTTTAAATTTAGTCCATTTAAAGCTTTGTACGTGTCTTAAGAGAAGCCACAATCTGTGCCCAAAAAAATTTTAGTTTTATAAGGATGACAAAAGTAGATAATACATAAAGTATGATCTTAAAATTAGTTACGATCTACTTTTGTTTATTTTTAACA
>DWOF01000383.1:0-10533 GCA_018250795.1 Clito sp. Burns02 | reverse complement strand
GGCGGGGGCGGGGGCGGGGGGGGGGGGGGGGGGGGGGTCCGGGGGGGGGGGGGGGGGGGGGGGGGGGGGGGGCTGGGGGGGGGGGGGGGTGGGGGGGCGCGGCGCGGCCTGCGCGGCGGGGGCGGTGGCGGGCCGCGGCGCTGCGGGCTTGGCAGCGGGCCGGGCGGCGGCCGGTCTTGCGGCGGGCGCGGCTTTAGCATCCTTCACCGGCGTAGTCGACTGCGCTTTGGTGGCGGGTGCCTTTGCTGAGGCTCGCGCCGGCGCCGATTGGCTCGAGGGTGTCGCGGTTTTGGCCGTCAATGCCGGGCTTTTCGCGGGTGTCGCCCGTGCGGTCGGGGCCTTGGTCGCGCTAGGCGTCGTAGTTTTGGCGGCGGCTGGAGTCGCGGGAGCGGTCGTCGGTCTCTTGGCAGACACTGGGGTTCGTGCGGTAGCGGGGCTCGGTTTTGTCGCCGATTTCGGAGTGCGAGAATCTGTTTTCATGGGAGTCGCGGCCTTTTTAGCCGCCGGGGTTTTAGCCTTAGCCGCGCCGACGACGGCGGCACCGGCAGCGGCCGCAATCGCGGTAGCGGCAGCGGCGGCGAGCGTCGCGTCGGCGGCGACGGGGGTACTGTCGGCCGGCGCGGAGTCGAGCGCGACCGCAGCGGGAGAGGGCTCGACGGCCGGTGTGGGCGGCGGCGTCGATCCTGGTTGCACGGCGTCCTCGTGATGGATCTCGTTGGTGACGGGCACGCAGATCTCCTGCGCCCGAGACTCAGGAATGCCGATGTCTATATCGGTGATTAGCTCGACGCGCGATCGGTCGGGCACGATGTCGGGAGCGGGGGCGGAGCTGTCGTGGGTCGCGGACTCCCGGTGGAACACATCTGTCAGCTCCGCTGCGTCGGAGGCGACTTGCGGAGCTTCGGGTGTAGCTCTGGAAGATGCCGTTTTGACTTCGTTTAGTGAATCTTCGATCTGTGCGGGTATCGGCGTTGTTGACAGTTCGATCGCTTCTGTGGCTTCTTCGGGCATAGGAGACGATCGAGGTGATGCTGTTTCTGGTCGAAGTGTAGGAACCTCGCTTACAGCTTCAGCGGGCATAGGAGAATGGCTTGCTTCCATTACCGGAGATTTTGTTCCTGCTGCGAAATCAATGTCAAGGTTAGTCGTCGATGCGATCTCTGACAACTCCGTCGTTGCATTGGGCGCGACTAAATCCATTTGCGGTTCTTCTATCATAGCGGGTGAATCTCTATGTGCTTCTACAGATATTGGGGATTCTCTCTTCAATTCCTCTAACATAGGAGATTCTCTGGGCAATTCAACAGGTGTAGGAGATTCTCCTTTCGCTGTATCATGTGAAAGCGAATCAATTGGTAGGGGCGATACAGGCGGTAATTGTGATTCGGTCGGTAGTGGCGATTCATTAGCGTGTTGTGAAGATTCAACAGGTATTGGTGACTCGGCAGGTAATGGTGATTCGGTGAATGATTGTGATTCAATGGGTACTTGTGACTCTGTAGGTAATGGTGATTCTACGGGCAGTGGCGATTCAATAGGGAGAGGAGATTGCCCAACATTGATATTGGTATCAACGCAAACTCCATCCTCCGGGAGAGGTGAGTCTGGGGAAATTGGCGATTCCCTGGGAAGCGGTACCTCAGCGGGCAGTGGAGGGTTATTGTCATCTCTGCCATTGGGTACTGGTGAATGCGATTGTAATGGGGAGAAAGCAGACGACTCTACAGACTCTGTAACAAATTCTGCGACAGGTGATTTGGATGGTACAAAAGCTTCCTGTTGAACGACATCGCTAGGTACTGGTGATTCACTTGGTAGTGGGGACTCTGATGGTAATGGGGAGTCGGCTGGTATGAGAGACTCACTTGGCAATGGTGAGTGTGGTAACGAAGCTTCTGCCGGCGACTTGGAAGTAATAATATCTGGAATTTCTTCAGAGTTCACATCAGTCTCTAATTTTATTTCAGGGGCATCCATTACAATATCATTTCGGAGTACTGCATCTACATTACTATCAGTATTATTCTGATACTGATATTCCGAATTTTGATGAACATCTACTATTACATTTTCCTGATTATCATTCAGCGAAAATTCATTTATGTGATCATCTACAGCCAAAGGTTCAGAAGATATTGCTTGTTGTTCATTAGAGAAAGCCTTAGAAACATCAGATATCAGTGCTGATTCTGATATAATTTCATTGCCGTTGTTGAAATCTGCAGAGAATTTTGATTCACAAGTCTCCAATGCAATTTCTTCTTGGTTCCTTTCAATCTGGGGTTGTATTTCATCACTGGGAGATTCATCCAGTTTGGTTTCCATATCAAAATCTTGCACATTTTCATCATGTGGTGTTATGACCCTCATGTCTTTTTCACTGGCATCATCTTGCAAATCTTCATTTGTGAAACCTAGTTCAGAACTTTTGCCATCAGGTATTTCAGGAATCTGTTCAAACAATAGCTTATGAGATTCAGGTGTATCTGTGGGCGCCACAGTTTCATGAGTTACATTGTTGCACTCAAATTCGTTGTTTGAAAAGTTTTGTACATTATTAGCATTGGCAATGTTAAAGTCCATGAAACTGTTCATGTTATCAAGATTATTGGGCAATGTTATTGATCTGTCCCCAAACATCATTATGTCATTGTTTGATTCTTGGTCGTTTGATTCTAATGGAAGAGCCTGTTCAGGGCTTACATTTTCTTTATCATCATCATGATTAACACCATTTGTCTGCATTTCCTCATCATCGCTGTCAGGCAGTGGCTGTACGGCGTTGAGATCAACATGTTCAATCTTACCAAACCTATCACACGTATCATCATCTTTCTCTTGATAAAAACTCATGCTCATTGGATCTCTCTCCTTATTTTTCAGTCTTTCAAAAAGTTCATCTTCATTGTCCGTGGAAAATGGATTAGAAGAGGCGTGAGTCTGGAATACCTGAAATTAAGTAAAAATTTTTTAATTAAACTATATCTCTTTATAGTGAATTTGAAATACAAGCTCAAGTTGATAATAGCATGTATTATAGTTTTATTGAACATGATTCAATATTATAGTTTTCATTTCTATTTATCAAGTATATTGCTACAAACCTGTATGTTGCAGAAATCTGTTGTATCTTTTTGTATTCTTTCAAAGTCCTGTATAAATTCTGTATTCTTCATTTTATCAGAATCCAGGCCTACACTAAAACCAAACCCTAAGCTGTCCATTTGACCTTTGTCATTTCCATTCAGATGTTCAGTGACACCCTCCATTGATATATTCTGAAAGTAAACAAACATCATTGTAGTACTTTAACTCAAATAAACACTTAGAAAGGAGACATAGAAAAAGAAACAATGAAGAATAAACTCAATATAAGGCAGTCCCTGTTATGGGAGGATTGATAAGATAAAGTGTAATATAATATTTAAATGAAGTCTTGTAATATTGCATGTGTTAACTGATACACCTATTACTTTTACAATAGACACTGATACGGTGTCAGCCATATTATGTAGTAAGCAAGACAATATGCAACTGCATATAGCCTGTATCAAACCAAAAAGTTGAATGTAACTTACATGGTGTCCGTTAAGTTGATCACAGTTATCCAAGTCTAGAATCTCAGCTGGTCGCACCACGGCCTCAGTGTTGAACTGGGCCACGTCCGGCAGCTCGATGTCGTCCATCGGCAGCGGCTTGCGCGGCGACTCCGCCAGCAGCGTGTCGGCGCCGGCCACCGTGCCCGGCACAAACACCGGCGCGTCAGGGTTCAGAGGTGAACTGTTCATGTCTACTGAACTGCTCTCCCACGCAGACTGGAAACAGAAATAAACAATTGTATCAATTTACATAACATAACAGTTTCTTTCTTCATATTAAACACGCAATGACAAGAGACCCTTATGACGAAACAAACTAACATCTAACCAAAACAAATGCAGCTATTTTGGCACTACTTACCTATTTTACTAAGTTTATAATTAACGTCAGTAAAAAGAGCTTAAGTAAATTAAGGATTTATTTATGTTTCAAAAAGTCACGTGTTATTTATTTTCCCGTGCAGCAATTAACTATAAACCTATTTTCTTACGTTGAATTCATAAGTCGGCAGTTAGTTAGTTATGTATCTTCAACAAGACGCAAACCATAACGAGTCAGCTGATTTCGACTTTTTGAGAAAGTCCGTTTAATTTTAATTCAGTTAAAATCATGCGTGCACCATGTGTACAAATTTCATACCACAGAGTAGGTATAAAGTAGTGGATATAGGTAGGGTGAATTGTGTTATTGGGGTGTTTAGTAACTCACGTTATCCTGGCAAGGTGTTTCGGAGCGCGGCGGCTCGTCGGCCTCCTCGCTGACGTTTTGCTCCCTGTCGCCCTCGCCCTTGTAGTAGTTCCACTCGTCCTCGGAGTCCTCGCCGCTCTCCGCTACATTATCCACCAGGTTCCCTTCGACGTGGTCTTCTTCCACTGTGCAACAAAGCAGACACTATCGTTACTCGCGATACACAAACAAAACAAATAGCGAATACGCAGTGGCACAGGTGATCGCACACGATATTCACACACTCCCGTTTTCAACAGGTGACACACCCTTCACGACCCTTCGAGGCATCAGTCAATCATAAAATATGGACATTCCGATGCCGGCACAACAAATATAAATTATACTCGTGACAGATACCGAAACGGAACCGGCGCGGCGCGTAAAAGCGACGTTTACCGGTCGCGAATTCAAACTCTCGAAACCTTCGCGGACGCCATTTCGTTTTCGAGAACGGCCCGTCGTAGAGACACGCCCGACTTGGGATTCGGATAATGTATCCAGACTATTATTTGATGTAAAACTTCGGCTCCCTACGATAATCCTTAGGCCGACGACGATGACGGAGGGATGCGCCTTCGAGCGAACGTTCTATTTCCAGAACGCCGCTCCGCATGAATCAACACAGAAATAACCTTTCACTGCTCGGTATGTGAAAATAATCAACAACATTCGCTAAAAAACCACATACCGTAAACGGAAATTTCACTGCACTGATCGTTATCTTCACTGTGGACGAAATAATACTCGGGGCGTTATAAAACGAAGACAAAAGCCCATGCACAGACAGTTGGAGCGATGTTCGACGTGTACAGAACACACGCGCGTTCGATGCGAGACTGCGTGCGCGAGCGAGACGAGGCGGGTCGGGGCGGGCGGCAGGGCGCCGCCGGGGCCGGCGGGGAGCGGGCATGCCGTGCACCTACTCAGGGTGCCGTGTCATTTATACAAATAATATTATAAATACATCTATAAATAAATGTTTAATCTTATTCCTTATCTTTCAATATATCCGATGAGCGCAAAAGCTTATTAAAATCCCCTTCACCTATCTGCTAACATAAACTGTAGCCTACCATATAGGTAGGTACCTAGGTACCTACCGAGGCACGAAAATAAAGCTATGTAGGTCTAATTAATTATTACATATTATTAAGTATTCTGTTACCAACTTATGTACAATTTAACTGATTAAATATGACGTAAGCAAATATAGGAATATTGAGTATTATTATGATACCTGCTGCTTAAGGTACCTACCTACCTACTGCACTTTGTTACACTTGACTTGGTTAATCATCGAAGAATAACCACCTGTGCTACTCGGATGCAGCTCCGTTGAAGGATTAGGTACCTACTATGAAACTATGAACACGATACTGAATAATAATTGAGATAGGTATTACGCGTAGCTTGGTAGGTAACATCTACGTTAAAGTAGTTAGATTATAGTGCTTTCATGAATTCCTCGAAAAATATCCTAAGTGCTTAATAAACTGCAGACTAAATCCGCCACGACCTATACAACACACCTTTGTAATTAAATAAGCTTGTCTCCGTCGGAGGATAATAAATTCTATTTTTGCTAAAGAAATCCTCTTTGGTAGGTAATAATAATTCACTTTGCACTAGGTACGCCTATTTAAGCAGGTTTTTAGCAGTAATTTAGTCAACTATGGCATATAATAATCTAAGCATTCGGCCTCAACGCTTAATAAGTCCATCTATTAGGCACGGGTGGTTTTTCTTTCAGTGAAATAAAATGCAGAGGTATTTTTAAGAACTGTAAGTTTACAATGGAATGATTATAATACCTACACTTATCTATGACGTCATCGTTTAAAATAATGATATGCGTTGTTCAAATAGTCTGTGAATAATCGCGGAGATGACGGTAAATGGGAACAAAAACATGTAAATAAAGACTCAAATATGCAAGTACACGGCTTCACAATTTTTGCAGGCCACACTGTCGTTTTTGTAGGTCGTCTACGAAACTTCTGCGTGGGAATAAATCGTTATTGTTAAGTTTTTACCGTTCTTGTTCAAAGTTATAAATACTACACGTATTAATAGCTACACATAGTTAATGATAATAATTAATTAAAAGTCAAATTAATAACGGTTAGCACGTCCAAAATAGTTTGTAGTAATAGACGCTTCGCGAGGATACTGGATATGAATAGATAACGTAAAATTTAGGTACTAGGTATTATCCGTTACTTGATCCTGGCTGTATGTTTAGGTATAAAATTAATGTAGGTACATATTTGTTTACTTGAATGGTGCTCACCAGTGTGTGCAGGCGGTGTGGGCGCGGCGGCCTGGTCCATCTCGTGTTGGTCGACGTGGTCCCGGTCTAGATCGCAGTCGGCGTCGATGTCGACCGCGGTCTCGGGGCCGAGGTCCTCGCTGTCGCTGTCGGAGATGCCGTTGTCGGCGTCGGCGTCCCCGCAGCCGCCGCCCGAGGCCTCCGCGTCAGCGCAGCCGCCGGCGGACGACTCCGCGCCCGCCGACGGCTTGCACGCGTCCGCCTCCACGGCGAACGGTGGCGCGTTCACCGCCGCGTTCTCCAGCCTACGAATTATATGTGTAGGGACTATATGTGTCAGCATTTTGTAATCAACCCGCCAAGTAAGTTAGCAAGTAAGGAGTCGCACTAACATCGCGCTCGCAATCACACGTGTACAATAAACGGTAAAACTGCGCCACGTGTTTCGCTTCAATCTCCTCACACGTCACACATCTACACCCAACACCTAAAGCACCTATAGTACCTAAAGTGACACCAGTTCCTAAATATGTTTGTTTTATTTTTCAATCGAACAGCTAAAGCACCAAAGTAGTACGAAGGTTACGTGCTTTAGAATGTCCATGAGGATATTCACAAGTTACAACCAACCTCAAACTGGATAAGGTCGTATGTTACCGCTCTTGAACTCTAAGTTACAACGCAGTAAATCTGTTTATTTCCTACATTTAGCACAAATAAGTTAGGTTCTATTCGTGAGTCAATTGAAGGAAATCCCTAGAGAATTATTAATAAATAACCTTGTTCTGATATGAGGCCATACAGCTTCACATATTTATGCAGTCGATTTGAAATACCTATTACAAGTATTCATGAATACTCGACTATTTTAAATTTTCTAAGAACTCACAAGAAAATTAAATACTAAAAACGTTAATTATTTGCACATACCAACTTATGTTTGCACATGTCTCGCGAGTAGATTAAAGAGCATTCTTCAGAAAAAAATTTAAACTAAATCAACTGCTGTTCTTTGATAAACAGTTTTGGATAAATATAATATTTGATTGAGTACAAAATTTCGCAAAACGGATTAACTGCGATAAATTCAATCTTTACGAATTTAAAATGAGTGACTTCTTGATCTTATTATTTTTAGCCCAAAAATTAAATACCCTGTTTTGATATAAAAAGTATGAGAAAATTCACAGATTTCCTTAAACTTGGGTACATAAGGACAATAATAATGCACGTAGGCATGTTACCAATGAAATCATACCTATTCACACTACTTCTTATCTAGTGATAAATATCCGAGTGGCCATTTGATATGAAGATCAGATATCATGTAGAAAGTAATATTGTAATAACTTTCGTTTTCACACACTTGTAGCTGGACGATAGAGGTTAGGCCAGAACTCAGAACAGATATAGCCTTCAAGGTCGGCGGGTATAAGATAATTTCACGTTTTTACATTCATTCTTATCCACGCGACAACCAGTTTGCAAAACACGAAGACTCGAGTAAAGTGAGGTTCACGCATACTAAAAATACCTAACTAGATTTGTTAGCTATAAACGGCCGTATGCCTAGATTCTTGCAAAGATTACAACAGCTCGGTATGATATGTGGTTTCGGACACGATGTGACTCGAGTAGCCACGATATTAACCGCAGTAGAATTTTCACACCAGTATTCTCTATTGCACAAGAAGATATCGACAAACTTAAATGTATTGAACCATTTGCACGTCAACTTACCCAAGGTCCATGGGCAAGATCCTGTTGTCGGCGACTATATCACGCGGGTTCTTCAGGAACACCACGATCGCTGTTATGTTGTCCACGGAGAATTGCCGCTTTGCCTCCACAACCAGTCCCTTCGCTACCGCCTTCAAGTCATCTGAACAGACAAACAAAACAGCATTTATAACAATGTGACGACATTTAAATAGGACTTGTAGTTAGGTGTATCATGACCCGACTGAAACGACTAGTGCCGCCGACAAACTTCCCAACGCAATTATTTTATCCTTAAATACCAGTGTGTCATCTAGCACGGAGCAGTGTTGCAAAGTCTATTATGTCTGCAATTTGTCGCGGCACAATGGTGAATAGAGCCGACGGATATGGAGTAACGATGTTTATGTTTCCATTAGGCACAGGCCAGGCTGCTCGAGGATGTCCTTGTTCAGTCTCGAGCCTGGCGTGAGTCAGCGTACCGCTATTGTCCCACATGCAGATTATGTGTGCCTCGCTCTAAGTCCCATAACACAATTTCACGCCTATTAATTTCTCACCTAAACAAATTATACTGTTTGCTTTGCGAAAAGGCCTAATACATCCGAGCCCTGTGAGATTTGGAGCCTTATTAAATATTCAAGTGAGTTGCACGCAAATATTTACCAAACGTCGCGTGAAATTTTCGCATAATTATGTAGCGATTGCGTCATCTCTGGTGACATTATCAAGGGCGTTATCGTGTTAATTATACTTAACGTATAAATTAGTCAGTTTAGTAGGCTCATAGCGAGACACTAACCCGACACTCCCAGGTCGGGGTGTGTCCAATAGTCATGTACTAGTGTACTAGTAGTTCCGACAGCGGCGTGTAGCGCCTCTAGGCGCAGCAGACACACGCCTTGACTTTGCTCGCTATTTCGGGGCGCGGTCGCCGCCGCCGCCCTTGCTTTTTACCCTGTTTGGTCTGGCTCGGAGCCAACCGCGCCCCGTCTACTCTCGCCTGACGAGTTTGGATAGCGGCCTAACTTTGTAAGAGGTTGTTTGATTTATATCTTGTTTCCATATCTGGAATAAAATATCAACTAGGATATACTCGTAAATTGTTACAAGAACAACTTTCAGGATATACTGTTGGACGTTTTAGAGTAAGTTAGGATTGCTTGCAGTAATTGATGCTTAAACGTAAAACTGGAAAATTGAAACTGGGCGAAAAACATAAGTTAATGATGAAAATCTATAGGTACTATTATTATAAAGCCGAAGAGTTTGTTTGAACGCGCTAATCTCAGGAACTACTGGTTCGAATTGAAAAATTCTTTTTGTGTTGAATAGACCGTTTATCGAGGAAGGCCTTAGGCTATATTTCCACGCGGACGAAGTCGCGGGCGTTGGCTAGTTTTACATAGAGCGCGGAAGTGTTGAATGTTTATTAGTCCGATTTATAATGTATTGTGGAGTGAGTGCGGACAGCCGCGGCCGGGGCACGATCATTGCGGCGATTACCGGCGGGCAGCTAACGGTGGTGCGGACGGAATGCGCCGTCGGCCATTGTTCCTCACCACCAAGCAAAAACGGATCACGGTTCGCCGACGCATACTAAACCCAACGCACCTGTCCAATGCTGTCATCACAATATTACAGGTCAAAATTCCATCACACACAATAACATTGAAATTGTTTACGACAAATTCTAATCATAGTAAAATACGCTTCGTAGAACTTCATTTCAATATTATTATGGTCAGCCGCATTTCTATCAAGCAGGTCGTATATAAAATTTAGTTTGAAACCCGAGGAGAGTAGACGTCTGCGGATTAAGTGCAATTTTCCAGTAACTTCACTCGCCCGCTGCAAGCTGAATTGTACGTCGGCAGACGATAAAAAAATCCTTTGTCGGTTGTTAGCATAAAAGCTAAGTAGGTACACTACGTACTTTTAAATTATGTACCTACCTCTTATACCAATACATCTTTAGTCTATACCTAATCGATATCATTTTTTGACTTGAGATTTTACTTTTAATTTATTGAAACTGCTGCGTACCTATATCAAAAGGTTAAAGTTCTGTTTGACCAATTTAGTAACTTAATCATGGTTGTCATCATGTTCAAAACTCACTTCTATAAACATGATGACGTGAAGCGTTAATGCATACGATATTATCGGTAAGCACCATCTATACATATTAACTCGATTTAACTCCATAATAAACA
>DWOF01000382.1:0-10535 GCA_018250795.1 Clito sp. Burns02 | reverse complement strand
AAACTAAACGCATTTTTGTATGGAAAAATAAAAAAAAATTGCATTACTGCCCCAGAGAGCCCCCACTTATCGCATTACTGTAAGGGCTTATCATTGCCCCAGGGACGGCGCGGGTCACACCCCGGTTCTCCATCCCTACAGCGATGCGCGTGCGTCACTCTGTCATCAACCGGGACTGACGTCAGCACTCCAGTGACGACTCTTACGTTTTCCGTCACCCGAAAATTTTCATGTTGTTATTGTGAAGTGAAATAGTGTTGTATTCAAACAAGTAAGTACTTTTTATTTATTTTTTATTATGTTTTAGTGCATAAATGTGGGAATTTCCGTTTTTGTTTTATAATTTCAACGTTACTTATGTGTGATATTAAAGTAAGTGAAAGAGAATATTCCTATTTCCAGTTCTGCTTATCGTAGGAAGTTAGATATAAGTAAACTTAAATTTTCTTTCTTACCGATATTTTTAAGTAAGTTTTCTCGTGTAGTTTTCTTTTAGAGACTTTTATGTACATTTTTCCTTCCACCACTACATTATAGCTTCGAAAATTTAGACTTTGTCGCAGTACTATAAATTGAGGTGAAAGTACCAACCGATTCTTAATTAATCCACATATTTCCTGAAATTGAAAAATAAATTCATAATGTTTACCTACCGCTGTGCTACTCAATAGCTGTGCTTTACTTCCGAGGGTAAATATAAATTATGATTATAAAAAAAATATTAGACTGAAGATCTAAAGAATATGCGGTAGGTCTGGGATCATCTCACATGTCATACGTCATTCGATCTGATAATATTCCCGCCGAGCAAGTAATATGCGGGTGGTAAGAGAAGCACTTTAAAATACAAGTGCTAAACAGTAAACACTAAACATACGTACATAAGATGTCCGAAATTATTAAAGTGTTTGTCAATTAACCAGTAGATATACCTTTTCCACTTTTGGACTTAAGGTTCTTCGCAGATGAGAAGGCTTTAGGCCATACTTACTTGTTTTGGGAAACTGCATTTTGCGGACTTCAAATGTCGTGTCGACTTTTTTGAAAACTATCAAAAACCGCCGATTGAACCTAACATACGAGTACTAATAATTATAATCACTGCCTTATTTAATGTATTTTTGAAATCGAAATACATATTCTCACGTTGTTTTTAATACCAAACATAAAAATGCTCTACAAAAATTTTGAAGAAATGTTTCTACCTAGGTTTGTAAATAAATTAAATAAGTGTGTTTGTGTAAAGCGCAAATCAAAAACTAAACCTAAATAGGTAGTTAACTGAAGCAGTAGATTTACGTAGTGTAGGTACATACGAGTATATTGACTAAGTGTATTTTTTATGATCTGAAAAATAAATCGCTTTCAGGTAGTAATTTTGTAGGCCCATGTCGTTCCATATTGCATTATGTAGGTATGATTCAATTATGTGATTTATCAGTAAATTGTGAAACTATAATTTTTTAAATACCTACAACGTACCTACTCCTTACTTTGCATAAATCGTTTGTTGTAAATATAGGGCTGGCAGTATTTTTTTAAATTATGTAGGTATTTATAGGTAATTCTAAATTTGAATAGTGAGTTCAATATTTTTTTACATGGCATAACGGCTTAGGTATAGTAGAAAGAAGAGAAACTGTATCTTAAGTTCTATTGAACCAATCAAGTCTATGTTTTGCTTAAATAATACCATCATCTCAAAAATACTAAAAACTTTGATTTTGTTCAGAGACCATTAAACAAAATCGATTGCAATCGATCGATAAACGATTAAAGATCACACAAAGTTTAATATAAGCTCATTTTTATGGTATCTAGTTACCTATGCTTGCAAATGCGTTGATGTAATTTTGTACATATGCGCTGCGAATTTAATATGCATAAACGATGTTTATTTCACTCAATTACAATTTCGCGATGACTGCTAGCGTTAAATTAATTTACAATTGGCACCGATAACCGGTATCGTGTTAATGTTCTAAATTAATTTTCTTCCATTTGTCAAGTCGTTAAAGTTCCCACTGTTTATGTACTTTGGACACGCCTTTTGCGAGTTAATTTTCAGGCTAACTCGATGTAACAAGTGTTGATAGCGTAGCGGTGACCGGAAGTGTTATATTGTAAGTCCTATACTTATTTGAAGTTTTATCCCGTCTTTGTTTTTTAAACCAAGTATACTCGTACTAATCCGCACCTTTTACGTATCTGTATCGTAAACAAATTCGTAATAGGTACCTACATATGATTTAATGACGAATTTATAAATTAATAAATCAGAACACACTTGTTAACTTTCTTCAAATAGGTATAGTGTATTTAAATGATGCTTAATAATTCATCGTGTTAAAAGTTTCATATTATACTTTCCAAACAAATACAGCTGCTGATCGCGAACATAATAGCGACCACAGTAAAAAATCCACAAGTAGGTACAGTCGATTTTACGTAGAACATATCTGTTTTTGCTGTATTTAGTACAATTCTAAAAGCAAGAAGCTACCGACTTTCCGATGTTATTATTGGAGTTTCTTTTGTTAGAAACCCACCGATGCGCACCGGGTACATTTGAGCCTGCTCGGATCATCCGCTCTATTGTCCCGTACTACTTCCCCGGATTATCCGCACATAATTACCTGTTTTTCAAAACTGTAATTACGCTCAAAAAAAAATTCTAACTTTTATTTCTAAGTGACCGACAAACAAACAATGGAGTGAGAAGTCTGCTACTGTACGAACGTTTTTGTCCTGTTGACGCAAACAATTCCTTGCATGAGCGTTGTTTTTTATTTCCACTTTCTTAGAACTAAATATTTACTTGAGTTGACCATTTTTATAAGCTGTTCATATTAGCAGTTTATGGTTAGGTAGGCACATATATGAAATTTTGACATGAATTTGAATGTAATTAAAGAAACTTTGCAGTTGTATAACGTACCCTTTACCTAAGCGTCGATTATGTTTTAAATTGATCCTATTAGTATGCAACTAAATCTCTCTACTAAAACATTAACCACTCCAAAAGTAAGTAACACATTTTCTCACAGCACTACGTAACGTGTAGGGAAATTGGCAAGTGTTTAAAAGAATAATGCGTTAACCATTCAATAGTGCTCGACGTAAAAGCCGCTTAGTTTAAAGTGGCCGCTAGAACAATGAATATAATGAACAAAATACAAGTAGCACTCAGCTTTATACCAAAAAGATGTCAGCCACGCAATGTTCGCAACAATAATGCATTATTTTCTTACGTTTGTAACGATTATTAGCGAATGATTCTTTTCTTATACTTTATAGTCCTTCGATAAATTTAAGGGCTCTTAAAGACCACAATGACGATTCGCCACTTGAGGGTTACATTCGCACGGCGCGAAGCATGTGAATTTTATTGCGACAAAGTTTAAATTTTTGATGCTGTAGGACTGATATTTTAACATCTGATAGTTATTTAATTACTTCGTCATATTTTTGGTAATGTAATGTCGCCAATACCTAACGCAAGGGATACTATAGCATTTTCCTTTTGAGTATAAATTACTTAAATTGAAAAGTAAACGTTTTTATTATAATTCACTTTTTTGTTACAGACTAATGAAATTTTAAAGACTAAAAATGGAAATGCAATCTATGGCCGCGTCTTCCAGTAAGTAATTTTTTATTTATAATTTTAGTTACTTCTATTTACTATAGTGGTATTGGTAGGCACGGGAATATTTAAACTAGTGACCATGCCGGTTCAAAATTAGCCTGAACGAGATGACGTGTTACGGCCAATTTGTCGACACAATTCCCACGTCCGTAGCATCTGCCCGCTCTCACCCCTACACATCTAACAGCGAATTAGCGATAACGATACCATACTTTTGCTTAATGCTTTTAGCTTACAACAATGGACCAACCATGCTACAGATATCCTCATTCATTAAAACTTTCATGTAGTGTAGACGCTCATATCTCAATGTCTACGAATGCTACGAAAGCTACGAATAGTCTGTCTTTTTGTAGAAAACATTCAATGTTTTTTTTAATTAAAATAGACGTGCGTTTGACTGTGATGTTATGTAGCAGGCTTATTTATTTTTATTTAGAAGGTACTTCACTCTTGAATTGAAAAATTTCAACTATTCATCATACTTTAATGAGAGCATGGGAAGTTCATATAAAATTGGTTATGGTTAAGCTCAACATACAAACAAATAAATTACACCTCAAAAAGGCACACACTCCCTATCAGGGGCAATTAATAGATGCTCGTTTACGATTTAACCCTGCACTGCGTCACGCGAGCCCTAGCTACAGGTGGATGTTCGCACGGTTACTCATCGGGGCAGTTAGGGATCATGAGCCAATAACATCAGCGATGTTCATTAAAAAAATTTAAAAGTAACGGACAAATTACCACTCTAGATAACCCGTTTTATCCTAAATGCTAAAAATCCTAAACTTTTTATGCTTTTCTCAAATCCGTAAAAGACACGATAAATTGTAGGTAATACCTATAGGTATGTACCTACCTAGATGATGCTCGTACATAAACCACGAAATTGGCGTTTATCACCGTATTTACACGATTATAATGCTATGTCATTATCTGCCGGCTATGGCCGTTTTATTAAGACGATCTAAATTGTTCCCAAGCTCCACTTCTTGGCTTTTATCCGTCCCATTGTCTAGTCTTGGCAGTTTTGTAAATGTTTTTTTTTATAATCTTTTATTCGACACCGCGTTTCCTGCCCCGCAAGTGTACGTATTCACGTGCACCGTTTTATTCGTAATGTCTTATTGAACGGTAGTGCCTTTGTACCTTTTTGACTACGGTCGTGTTTGGAGATGTATTAATAAAGGCGTATTATCTTCTCATCTGCTATTGCTAAGTATACGGTATGCTCGCCGTGGGATCTCGAATACTCATTGTCGTGTCACTTTGCTTCGTATGGCAGTTACGAGCAATACCTATAGACTTTAAATTTTATATATCAAACATTTTTTAAGCGGATAACGTACAAATTGCTTGAAGTATTTAATAACCTGCTGCTGCATTATCGTGATCTAGATAATTTGTGGTAAAAACTAACAAAAAATATCATTAGCTATTATAAAGCGGGATATAAACATGGTGGGAACGTAATAAACTATCATTTGACGGGTGGAGTCATGGTAATGTAGGGCGGGGCCTATCGCACCCCGCGTGGGTCCTTTCAAAGGTCCTTTGCTCTTTTTGACAGTTAGGCAGGCATTGCACCGTAGTGATTTATGATTTAAATATGATGTGTAACTTCCGATATTGTTGTAAGGCCAGTATATAACTTTAAACACAACATGAGGTCGAATATAAGAGCTTGCAAAATAGTACCTACCTATGTAAGAAGGTAATTTATATGTTAATGTTTTTTTATAATGCATATTATACAGCTGTTTTTATAAATAGGTCGCATTTTGTACGACGTGCCGTGTGCGGTGTGCCGCGACCATTCATCAGGAAAACATTACGGCGTGTTCGCTTGCGACGGCTGCGCAGGATTCTTCAAACGTTCTGTAAGGAGAGATCGCAAATATGCCTGCAAAGCCAAGAACCAAGGAATGTGCCTCGTGGACAAAGCGCATCGGAATCAATGCCGAGCATGTCGCTTTGCCAAGTGCCTATACGTGGGCATGAATCAAGATGGTAAATACTTTCTCTAACATCGTTTATGAAAAATATTTAATTAAAGTCCGTTAGTGAAAATTTTAACTGTGTCTATTTCGTTTTTCAGCTGTCCAACATGAGAGAGGCCCGCGTAACTCTACCATACGACGACACATGGCATTGTTTCTAAAAGATCCTGCAATCTCACAACCGGACGGAGTTGGCATTACCGTCCCTCCAGTGTTAGACATCGCTCTACCTAAACACAGCCTATTTCCACCGCCGCCGCCAATAACAGCCTTTAATCCATATCATTCTTACAATCGCATAAATCTTCTCGGATCTCCGATTGCTCAGAGTCAACTAAAGCCACCATCGCCTCCGCCGATCACTACAGTTCTATTTAGACATACAGATCCGGAAACTATGTGCGAGGCTGCAGCGAGATTGCTGTTTATGAACGTTAAGTGGGCCAAAAATGTTTCAGCGTTTGTCTCTCTATCGCTGTCAGACAGACTTCTCCTTTTGGAAGAATCATGGCGGGACTTATTCATCATTGGATCTTCCCAGTTCCTTTACCCACTGAATTTCAAAATACTATACGATGAAAAGAATCCACGAATAAATATTAAACACATAGAACAGTTCGAATCGGCGCTCTTGGAGCTATCCAAGCTTCGTCCAGATAGCAACGAGTATGCGTGTTTGAGAGAAATGGTGCTATTCAGAACATCTATTGAAGAGAAAAACGTTGGAAACAGCTTGCTACAGTCTACATTAGAAGTTAGACGACTACAAGATCTACCTGCGGTCGCTGCATTGCAGGATCACGCCCAAGTGGTGCTGAATGAGGTACGTTTTGTATTCAACTTAATTTTTCATTGTTACCTATTTTTTTATAATCATTTACTAAATTTGTCATTTTGTCATTTCAGTATAACGCGCGAATGTACCCGCTCAACTTATCCCGACCGAGTCAACTGCTGAACGTTCTGAACATCATCAGAAAAGTTCCCAGTGCCACGATTGTTGAATTGTTTTTCCGCACGACTATAGGCGATATACCGATTGAACGAATCATCAGTGATATGTATAAACGTGAAAAAGACAATCTGTGAGACGAGACACAGGAGTAACAAAACTAGTAAAATGAATTTGTAAAATTTTCTTTGGCAATTAAGTATGTACTCGTAGATATCCGTAATATTCATATCCATTCCATTAAAGGGTTTTAGGTTAGTATTTTATAAATTTAATAACTATAGTTTTTAGTATGTACCTGGATAGCATGAAAGAATATTATTTACCTATTCAATTATATACCTATGCATCGAAAGTATATTGGGTAAATGAATTACTACATTACTTATTAGAATGTAGGTAGGTACTAAAGCGTAAAAATTTTATGATCTAGTCAAAAGATAGATAAGATATTAATTGATACATAGATATATTAGAGAGAAAATAGTTACAATGGTAAACGAAAGTTGCAAGTCACTTGGCTATGTACCTACTTTTTACTAGTGCCTTTTTACTTTTGTTTTTAAGGATTTACTGGTTAAGTGCCTAAAAAATTAATAAATAGGCAATGTTAGCATAAAAGCTGATACAATATTGTAATATAAGTTTATTTAATTCTAGTATCATTTAATATTCATTTAGACAAGTATCTATTCAATAAAGGATATTTCTTTACAATTTAGTACTTTTATTTACAAAAAACCGAATTTAATAACACATTTCATATGGTCTAACGGCAAACTTGAAATGGGTACTAACTGAAGATAACTTTTTATTATACTTGAAGGCAAGCAAACTAGCGGATGGGTCACTTGATGGTACCTAAGTAGTCACCTTGGAGATACTTTGTGTGATCTACAATAGAATTAGGCTATACTAGCAAACACCCGCGACTTCGTCCGCGTGGAAGTATAGCCTAAAGCCTTCCTAGATAAATTAGACCATTCAATACAAAAATAATTTCTCAATTCGAACCAGTAGTTCCTGAGATTAGCGCGTTCAAACAAACTCTTCAGCTTTATAATATTAGTATAGATACCTATAGTATATGCCTGCCTTTGTACGAAAAATGTGGTCTAATTTTTATTGATATTCCCCTTAATAATGTTATGATGATGCGCCCATGTGCACCCCTGTTCGGATATCAGTCCTACAGCGCACTGTTACCCTAAACGGGATGTCAGTGACAAACAAACCTACGGTTCGGGGCTTGCCTCCCGTGACATGTGTGCGTCCCGACTATATTGTGTCTAAATCCCCGATTAATCTCCAACTTTTATGAGCTTTTGTTCACTCCCTTTCAAATATTTTTTTGCACCGGCCTGATTTGATAACAATGCCATCGGCATATTCATTCGAAAAACATTCATGTGTACAGGATTATAGAGTCCTATTTCGATCACCACGTAATATCGTAGTAGACTTTCAAGTTTTTACCTAATGTCACTAGAAATAAGATTGACTTTGTAATAAGCCCAAAGTAATAGGAGATGCCCGTATTAACTTCTAGAGTTTATAGTCTTTCGGTCACGTCAATCTGTGTATTGTCATTTTGATATAATAGCGATGCCATCCCTACGGGTTTATTGGTTTAAACTCCATGAAACTTATATTTCACCTCGATTTTATGACAAATGGCTATCTTTTATCCTTATCGTACTCATGTACAACAAGGGATCAAAGCGGGAGAGACGAGGTATTTACGAGGAAATGAAAGGCCTACTTAGCAAAATATGGCCAGGTTATTGAGTGAATTTAATGAAGTAGTTATAAATAGGGTGGCAGTCCTTTGTACCTATTGTTAGGACACGTCGGCTGCGTGATAATATTTCTCAATGTAATTTTATTGTCATCGATGATGCACCTCTAATAAAATTGAAACTTCACAATCTAACAGAATTGACATCAATTGTTACAAGGAATGTAAAATGAATAATAAATATTAAGTAATAAATGTTATAGTGAATACTAAATGTTAGTGGCGAATTTAAGCAGTTTTGGACTAGGTAGGTATAAGCTGTTATCTAATTTTTGCGCCCTGATCTATAGTTTAGTTACCTAGGTACGTATATTCTTACCTTACCCGGGCCAGTTGTAACCATCCGAACGCCCCGGGCAAGTCTCCAATAGGGCGCCCAAGAAAAAAAACAAAAAAGGAGACATTCTAAAATTAAAAATCTAAGTTCGCGTAGTTTTTAACTCATTTATTAGTAAAATTGATGATTACCTTAGCTTAATGTAAGTCTTAAATTTTACATCATAAATCATATCCTGTATGGTCTAACGGTAAGACGCCTGACAGAAATCAGGAAATTCGGGTTCGATCCCCGGTACGGGAACGCATTTTAAAGCTCAACCATTTTTGTCATCCAGAACTATTTTTATCTTATAATAACTTACAAAAACCTTATAATTATATTTTACTACATCTTTACCAAAAAAAATTTAAAATAGACATTATTAATGTATTTCTAGCATTCGCACAATTTTATTTTTTAATCGGAATAATTTATTATTGACCGCTATCTAACTTTTTTTTTTTTTTTATATGATCGATGATGATTTAGATTTTAGGTATATCATTATATTAATCATCATGCTTTATGATCTTCTTTATAATGTGAATGTTTATTTCATAACAGCGCCATCTACATCAACAGTGATGTACAACATTTAGAGTATGTATATCGTTTCTAAGGCCGTACAACACAGATGGAAGAATTTTCCATTTTTTTTTAATTCAGTCATAAAAGCTCTAGACAATAAAATTAATTGCAACAAACAAATGACATGTAAACTTAGTTCAATTTTACTTAAATCCAATTACATGCGTACAAAATACTGTAGCGCCATGGTATACTTTGTGTGAATGAGACACATATCTCTGATTTGTGAATCTCTTTCTCTCCTTTTACTTATTGTCTATGATAATAGAATTTACTTCTACATGTAAGGAAAAAAATCGTTTTTACATATAAATTAATACAGAAAAATTATTTTAATTAAAATCATTGCCATCTTAGTTTATATTTTAAACTATTTTTAACCTGACATCCCTGGTCCATTTAGTATTTGTAGTAGATCCTAGTATGCCTCATAGATGGCGCTACGTGTCTCATGACCTACAAAATACAGCGCACTGCCGTATTGTATTATATAAAATTTCGTTTGAATGTGTTCATTGTCCATCAGATGATGTTTCACACAACGGCAGTGGTGCGCTAGCGAGCAAGTGGCTAGCTGTCAAAATTTCGTTTGAATGGAAAGCTAGTGGCGGAGTCAAAAAAATGGTTTTTATCACATATTTTAGTTAATTTTAAGTTATGTATGACTACATAAGATCGTATGAAGATCTATTATCTTGTTGTTTAACAAGTAGTACTTACACTGGGGAAAGAAACCATGGTGCAGTGTCGTCCACCTTTGGAACTAGAGGAATTACCAAAAGAAGACGAAGAAAGATTAGAAAAGCTATTTTCTAAATTAGACAACGATGGAAACGGCAAGATCGACATCCACGACCTTTCTGTGGCCCTCAAGGAGCTGGCGCCCCACATCAATCGCAGCTATGCAGAGGTTAGAATGTGGATCATTTTCTAGCTGTGCAATGAAACCACTGTAACGGTGGTTTCACCTCCCAATCATTCACGATGCCGTCACTTGCATGATTCATTCGCATATTAATTTGATTCTAGAATTTTTCGCAAATTCAAAAAGTTTCTCACAAGTTTTTAATTGTACCTCTTTACTGTTAATTTTTGTTAAGAAAACATTTTCAAGAACACATTGCTGCATATTTTCACTTAAATTTATTTTTTAAATTTATTCCTTATAAATTATGATCTTCTAATAATTTAATAACTTAATTAATTTCTAAAACATCTGTAAT
>DWOF01000381.1:0-10547 GCA_018250795.1 Clito sp. Burns02 | reverse complement strand
CAGCTTAGATCGGATTGACTCTACGAAAGATCGCCACCGCTTTGCTTCTTCATTAGTTCTTCTAAAATAAACAAAATTAAAAAATGTTACTAAAGATTTTTACGGCAAACTACTTGTAAGTATTTTTATTAGTTACCTATTCCAAATAAGCTTTACCCTACGCGCTAGCATAAATTTCAAGTAACTTTTCGGTTGTTACTTAGGTTATATAAATAACTCATCTTTCTAGTATACTTACAGAATTGTTTCGTCGTCCAGGCGTTCGTTATCAAGTGCAGAATGGACCACATTGCAGGGTACGACACTGAGAAAAATAGATAAACAACAAATGAAAATGTAGCGACGAAATGCTTCTATCAAACGTTTTCTGAAAGTTACTGATCTAATTGATAAAGTTCTATTATCTGCTATTGTTAAAACATTTACCTTACAATAGATTTGCAGCATACTCCAATACCAAGCTGCGTGAGACAGTGAAGCATAGTCTCGCATTGATCCCCAGTAGGCAACGGAAAAACGACTTTGATATAGTGTCCCATCTTATCGCTCGTCCATACAGCGTGTTCTACATTAAGTTTCCTTAATAATTCTTGCAATATCTAAGAAAAGAAATAGAGAAGGAGTTTTTTTTACTTGGTCAACAACAATTTCATTTACAAATAAATAAAAATTGAATAAATCTACTGTTACTTACACTTTCCATAGTAAAAAATTCGTCATCTTCAGTAATATTTTCCAATGTAGGATTAAACGCTTCATTATAATAATGCTGTGTTAAATGGATTGGTATGCTTTTCGACTTTTTCTTTCGTAGTTCTACTTCCAAATAGCACTGCTTGGTCGAAGCATCATCAATTTCAACCAATTCTCTCGGTTTCCCGAACTTCAACAAATGCTCATAATTACTTGTGGGTATGTAAACGACAAAAATAACTCCGGATGGCATTGATGATGATTTTTTTTTAATAAATAAAAGAAGAAAGACTAGTCGGGACTAAATCTGTATTCGTATTGAGAATGTTATACATTGCATGTTCTCGAGAGGTAATTAATACGTGGGAGTTAATTAAATTTAAAATTAATTATGAGATCCTGAGGATGGCATCCCTTGCTCACGTGTAAGATAGCGTCTTATGATTTTCCACATCGTGATAATTTTGCGGAGTGCTTCTTAATTAGGCATAAATAGGTCTTCGTGGAATACTTTAGTTTAATATTTGTCTATTTATTTACAAGAAAAAATAAATATTTTTTTTACTATAGGTATACTAATATTAATAAAGTGTACCTAATTACTCACATAATTTAGTACCAATGTTGTAACCTATACGATAGTAGGTACCTACCTACATGAAAAACGAGACCTTCAAGTTAGAAACCTTGACAGATGCTAGTATAAAACGTTCTCAATATTTCACATTGAACCCTATATTCCCGGCCCTATAAACGCCCAGCAGACGCGCTGGAAATAAACGTGAATTGGTTAACGTAAACAGTATGTACAGTATATTGACGTTACTACGTAATGTGCCTGTGTAATGTATTACATGATTTACGATCGCGATCTCAGTGCGCCCTGCTGCGAAAGATGCTATAAGCAGTTAAGGGGAATATTACTCGTAGTTTTGTAAGCGACGGTACACGGAAACTACCTAGAATAGGCGCCTGATATAATAAGTAAGTAGGTAAGATGTAGCTATCTGTATAGGATGGGACATTCTTGCTTAGAAAAAGCCTGACTCAGGCTTAGGCTGAAAGCCGGACAGAAATTAGGTACTAGGTATAGTGCAGAGTACTTCCCAAACTATAGTAGCATAACACCTCATGTTACCTACTACTAATTGGATGAGCCTACGAGTATGTCTAGTGTTTTGCTAGGTAACTTCTTAAATCCTTTCCGATCACTATTGATCCTACAATTTACATGAAAAAATATCATGATCTATTTTAAAGTTACCGAACTCTTGTGTTGTGTTTATATTTCCATATCTGCTAGCGATGGATATGAAAATAGCAACGTGGAGTCCTGTCGTCTACAGACAGTAACGTCATAGGTCCATAGTGACGTCAGTGAATAGTATTAATTCTATAAATGGGGAAAGTTCTGGGAATATTTGCGTTCGAGGGTTCTCAGCGTTTCACATTTCATGCTGATTAAACTTGACAACCTCTTTGAATCCGATACACGTGCGTTACAGTTTACCTACTGTTAGGACGTTTGTGTAGGTGTAAATATAAATAATGTAGGAGGAAGTGTTCACATTCATTAAACAAACAGGCTTAGTTTACACAATAGTTATAATAGGCTTGAAGCGTGAGCCCTTAAAGGGCTTAACTGTAGAATTGTAGATACTTATAGAGTAAAAACTTGAAAACGCTAGTAATGAGGTTATAAGCCGTTCTTTTTAAAAGCGACTGCGACTATCAATAACTAGTTTATTGGTTTGAAAAGTCATCTATCAATTTTTCATCTTACTTGCATACGTTATCGGAAAAGACTCATCATACAGTGCGTAGGACATGTAAAAGATTTTTTAGTTGATGTCAGACAGTAAAATAGCAAATAACCACTTCGCTACCTAAATCTAAGTTTCTAGAACGTGTCATGCCCATTGACACAAAAATCAACAAGCAAGATAGGCCTGCGCCTTTTATTTGCAGCACGACAAGGCGCGTCTCTGAGTCTAGAGCATTCTTATACCTTTCAGTGAACATTTTTTCTCAGTAAGAGATAAACTGAAATGAAGACAGATGCCGCAGAAAAGCCCCTCCGGAGTTTTAGTGGCATTTAGAAGCAATATTGCTCAGCGAATTGCTCGTACACGACAATAGTTTTTAACTCGCATAAAAAGCATGCAAAATGTGTAACTTAATTAACTTTTTCTCGTTTTTAAAGAATGCCTTGTCTACATTATTTTGTTACTAGCTCTATAGTCTTTTAAAAAGTCTGGTTTCTCGGTTTTATTTTGGTACTTTTATAAAATTCCTATAAAGAGAAAGCAAATGTCAGCTACGCGCTTATGAGGCTTGCGCGTTTCTATTCATACCTACCTACCTATAATATTCATACCGTAATGAAAGGTATTATTCCTTGCAATTTTACCCAGAGTTTGTTTTCGAAATATCGTCCGAAAGCTTGGATTTTCTTAAATAAACTGTGTTTCGTTCGCTAATGAATCCACCTACACTACATGCACCTAAGAGTTTCTCAAAATCTAGTGCAAATTTTATTACTTTCTGCTCAATTATACCTACATATAGTTGACCAAGCAAGAGTATCCACGTGTAGGTACACTCACGATGTAAATTCTGAATGGTTGCTTGTATAACTGGGCATCTAGCCATTTGCATGTTGTTATGGTTAGTATGTTATGGTTACCTAGTATTAGGTATTCAAATGCTTCATAAATAGGCATGTTATGTTGTGCAACCGTAAGAATCACGAAAGTTATTATTAAATTAAAAGTAAAAATGGATCTTTATTTATAGTATTCAAGAAATTAAATACACGTTCCTTCTTAACCGGATTTAAGGCACAATATATCTAAAGCTTTTGTCCAGCAGTGGACTGATGTAGGCTAAATGGATGGATGGATAAAGCTTTTAGAAAATCTTTCGATAATCAAGTGGTTATGGATAGACGAATTCAAGTATATTGACAATTTATTTCGGCTGGACGAATTTGCCTGTTCAAGTCTCCCCAGTAGCGGCGGAGGGCCAAAACAAAACAGCGTCGCGCAGTCGTATAGGGCGCGTGTTGAGGCGGGCGGGCGGGCGGCCAGTCGCGGCTAGGCCAGCCGCGGACGCGCACCACGCGACCTCGCCGCCGCGCGATCAATACCGGGTCTTATCCTTAAACACTAAATAAACCATCAAGATAAATAAAAAAACCTCCCTACACCACCGACAAATAGAAAACAAAGTACAATACTCAATTTCGTACCAGTGATTGGACATCCGCGATGCTGAACGGTTCTTGTCAACACCATAAATATGGCCACCATAGCAAACACATGATCCTCGAACCAGTACATTACAGCGGTTGTGGACTATTCTTGGTTATGTAAACGACGTTTGGTGAGCTAGTGTGTCCCTACTACGTATGTATTCATCTTTTATCACGGCGTTACGTAAATGTTACGCGGCAGGGGTTTGAAAATCGATAAAATATTAATTTTTCTGGTCAATGATTTATCTAATACCAATACATAAGGCTATCCATTGACTCATTACAGACGTGATTTAAAACAAAGTAATATAGGCACTCATTTTAGAGTGCACCTGAGTAAATATCTAAGTTTCACCGCATGTTTTTACATCCAACTCAATATTGTTACATGAAGCTGATTGTTTTTAAATATTCGCGAAAAAAATTAACGTTTTGTCAAAAATTGTCTTATATAACGCTATCCTTGTTGTGACGTAATTTTAAACCAGCTAAGTTGATCTCGCATCGTCACTACTTACGTAGCAATGCGAAGCTGGCTGTCATTCTTCTCGCGAACAGATGAAGCACATCTTACATTCTCGTGAAAATCTCTACAATATAAAAAAAAACATGACAAAACGCGGTTTTTGTTACGAGAATGTTTTGAATCGATAAGTGAGTTGTTGCTAGCATGGTCAAGGCTAATGTGATAACCTATTATTTTAGAATACACGAGTGACATGCAATTCAACGTTTATACCTTTGTGTCAATATAATAATTACGTATTTAATTACGGCAAACAAGTAGACGGGTATTTAAATTAAGAATTTAAATATCTACACATATAAACTTGAAAATTTACTACATTATGCTTTTAGTGTAGAGAAACTAATTTTTCTTCATAAATAAAATTTGTCCGAATCACACAAGTCAACTTTTTCTCCTTGAGCAATATAGTTTTAGTGCCAACTCGACATCCTGCGGTCTTTTTAACCTTCGGCGCCGAACCTAAATAGGTTTTACTTACGAGTATATCTGTAATATTGTAGCTATGTTCAAATATGAAGGTTCTTTACCAATCTTAGCATACGAGTATATGATTTTCATAGACCTACTAATGTCTGTTAAGCTAGACTTTCTGCTGTTAACTAAATAAATGAAAACTAATTAAAGAATACTTAACAACGATTCTCTTAGTTAACAATGATTATAAAATACGATTACAAATTAGGTGAAAAATTCCTTACTCATTTTTGACTATAAGTAGATCATAGATAGTGTCCTGTAACCGACATTTAGCCATCGTGGTAGACAAAGAAAGAAGGTTTCCTCATCATTTTAGAGAGGAAATATTTGCTCTGTAGTGGGTTATTGAAAGGGAACAAAACACGTAGGTAACTATGGTTCAATTTTAAATGTGTGTTGATGATATGTGTACTACATATCATCATTTTAAACGAGATCGTGCCTTTGTGGGTCAAACTGTGTTCGTGTAATGAAAATACTCACGGAATGCAATAACGAAAGCTGAATCTCACGATCATAATGTTCGGGGCTGATTGCCATACCCTTTTCATTTTCACACAGTTAAACGTACATAGTGGGTACATACATTCAGCGTTCGAACAACATTTTCTTTTAGAATTTTCCCCCGTGCTATAAATATGAGATAGACCTATAACAAGGTTAGGATATTCATATCCTTCCGCTATACGAGTAGAACCTGTTTACGGAGTTAGGTGCAAGGCGATTGATGTCGTATCTCGCTGACCTCCCTGAATCTAGTTTACTGCGTGAAGGTACAGTTTACCGTCAATACGAGTATCAAATAATATCTTGTATCTTTGTGAAGATATAAATAACTCCAAAGAAAATGTGAACCTGGCTAAAAATAACAATCAATCAATGAAAGACAAGACCCGAACCATTCAAAGAATATATTTTTCTGTTTGTAAGGGTGTAATAACGAGAAAATCGAGATATTTTGAGGTACAGAAATATTTCTTTCTATCTTTCATGTTATAAATTATCCGACCATTCATCCATCAGTCTGCCAGGTCAAATACCGGGGATATTTTATATTTACAGTATGAAAAATAATTCTTACCTCGCAGGAGTAGCAAAAAATGCTTAGGTACACGACAGTAGGTTAGGTGTCGTAGATTGCCGGCAAAATGCTATCACCTATTGATTTTTATTTTAAACTTACAGCATAAGCTTTCAAGAGCCACATTAAGACAAGCCTTATAGTACAATCTCTGAGTTGCTCTCTTTGTTTATCTTTTGTATATGAAGGCATTTAGCCTCGAGGCAGCGAAAATTATAAGCTAGTGTTGCTTTAGGTTGGTATGACTTGAAACTGCTGAGGTAAGGTGTAATTAGGCGCGTTCGTACTTTGTTTTCAATTAGTACCACACTGTTTGGAGTCTGAGGTGTTAATGTGAATCCAGTATGATAAACATTACGTACGTTGTGTGTTTAGGATAGAAAGCATATTTGATTCGCTGAGGCTAAAGTCAACCCTTTGAAGGCTTGTTTGTGCTTTTCGTGAAACCTTATTAAGTTTTTATTTCATTTTAAAAGATCTATTCCAAGGTGGCTACATTATTTTCTATTAACAGATAAATGAATATATAATCGCTATTTTTGATAATGGTAAAACTTCCTGGTCTTACCGATTTAAGCTTAGGTATATTGAGTTGAATTTTATTAAGTAACGAAGAACATAGCGGAAAATTTTCTTCATTTCAAATTGAGGAAATTTTTCAACTTCATTTCAAATTGAGGAAATCAACTAAGTGGCTGTTCAGTTATTTTCCCTCGTAACGAAAAATTCCGCTTGAGTTGGTATCTTTTATAACTTTTATTATACCTAGCAAAAAGCATAGTGAAAACAGAATTCAATTAGCACTATAAATATCAACAAAAACAATCTGCTAGTGTAGTTTACTTGTTGTGTTGACAATATTGTACAACATAAAGTGTTGTTTTAATTTAACTTTCAATTTAAAAAATATTCTTGTCTCCTTTTTTAATTTCGCGCGCCAGAAGGTTCTTTCTATTAATTGCACAAAGCGGTATAGGAAAGCAATTTGTTCCTATGTTACCTACATACTAAGTACACATATTTGAAGTTTCCACCTGGCATTTTCCCATCGTAGGTACCAGTTGAGGTCGATAAAAGTGTTTTTGTGTATTCGAGTCTTACTCGTAATTATATTGACAGGAAAACAAATATTCTTTCTAGCGATTCCAACTTTCTTTCTTTTGCAAACTATCGTGAATGTGATGGGAAATAGTCCAATGCCTTTAATTTCTGGCATCTTGTTGGCACTAAACTAAACATACCTACGTAATATAAAAATACAGTAGAAAAAAGCAGAATTATGTAATGACCTCAGTATGTTCAGTATATCTGTGTGGGAATATCGCATCCAAGGTTGTAAATGCAACGAACTGCGAACCTTTAGATCAAGTGGTTTAAACAAGATTTAGACTGAGCTCTTCTAAGCTCACTATTAAGATAACTACGAGTAATAAAACTTACTTATAAGGTCTTGGCTCGGAGCATGTAACCCTTAGATAACTCAAAAGAAGAACCATCAATAAAATTGTTAAGTTTGTAGGTCCTGCGGGTACAAGCAATAATAAGTAACAGTTAAAGAAACAAAAATAAGAACAAGCTACATTGTAGTAAGTTTACGATGTTTGTTTTTCTTCATAAAATATATCTTACACAGACATTCGGATTGTACGTTCTTTATCTACTCGTATATTTTATTGTTCTAAGTAAAATGACATAGAAGTTATAGGTCGTTGCCATTCTATCTCAACGGTTATTGCACTATCCGATGCAATAGACGTTTCATTGAACTTATTAGCACACGCTCGATGTTTATTAAATTTCTAACCGTGTGGGGGTTTTCAGTAGGTACCTACTACTGCTATTGACGAGGTATTAAACTGTATTAATAGAATGTTGAATAAATTTCTCGTAGTATCCAAGGCAGCTGAAGCAACTGGGTTGGTAAATTGAAATGTATCGTAGTATGCACACTAGTCTATTTTTATCATCAAATGAAATGAGAGCTCCATTTCATTCCTTTTCGTTTGACATTCATACCCGTTGATGCCTGCTGTTGATGCGATTGAATCATAGCACATTTATGGGTCGAATGATGCTTGTGTAGGTGGTTTAATGTCACGACGATATTATGGCACAGATAGATTAAAGCGATAGGTAATGTACACAACATTAATAATTATTTATGTTAAAGCTTAACGATACCTATCTGTCTGATAAATGACTAACGTTCGATATTGTGAAGTCTTTGATGGTAAATAAAATCATTTCCATTGTACATTCTTTGTGTAATAGAAGCCTACGAATTCGCAGCGATTAAGCTTGTTACATGAATGAATAAACCATTTTATACCATTTATTTCCACAGCGGTTACTTTAATAATAAAGAAGAAAAGATGACAATAAAGTGTCGTACTGCTTCTGTCGGGGTACACATAAATTATCTAGACGACGTCGCCAGCATAATGAATGGCCTACGCAGAACGTCTACGCGCGTAGCAGACTCGTAGCATTTAGTGGCTGAATTATAATTTAAGCCTTAAAAGCCTGTGACATAAAACATGTTACTTTACCATTCCAAAGTACTGAAGGTCACCTTAACGACATCGTTATACATATAACGTTCTCAGAAATAAATGATTTGTAATGACCTGCACCAAATTTCGTATTAAGTAAAAAGTGCTGCGTAAAGGTAGGCAGAGGTGTATTTAAAAATAAACTTTATTTGTAACAGCCCAAGAATCATATTTCCTTACTACATACATTTTTCGAGAGTTCTGCAACATAATAAGAAAATTGGTCAAGTACGAGAAAATACAAAAACCTCATAATATAAATTATTCCACCTGCCTGAATGGAAATCTTTGGGTCTATAAGGTTCAGTTCAGTAATATGATTAAACCTGCGCTGTTTTACTGGCAGAAATTGCTAATATCTTCAGAGAGCTATTTCGAAAGTTACATCAATTTTCCTTATTAAATCTGGCGTTTATTAATCTTTCGACCATCTGACATCTTTATCATCTGACGAAGGACGGCATGCGGGGAACTTCGTACCTACTTGTACAACCAGAGCTCTTAAAACATATATTTATAGATATTCTTAGAAATGTGTTCGCTCAGATGAATAATGTTACGAGGAAGTCCGCTTGTACTTAAAGTTACGAGCACACTAATGAACTAAAGCTCGGAAAATCGATTATATTGAACACAGTGATGTCGAATTTAAAATAGCCATAGTCATTACCCTTCGCACGAATATAGGTTACACGTGTCATCCATTATTGATGAACGTAAAAAAGTAATCTAAAATCATGTGATTCTTGGGCGTTATGCATAAAATATCGTACGTATCCTATTAACTCGATGTCCCGTCGCCTCTGACATGAATAAATAATGGTTTCCCAGTGTCACGGCCTGTTTGCAGGTTGCGCTGACCTTAGCTGCAGTTTCTGATGTCATGAACACGAGCGAACGACAAATAGTAATTTTCCTTCTTTATATTGTTTGATTTTGCTTTTGTTGACAAAGAAAGTTAACGTTACTCGTGTATTGTGTTCGGTTTATTCAGCGGAAAGGAAACAATGAACATGCCTTGGAGAGTTGGTAAACGTGCGTCTACGACCTAAGTACTCATACTATAGTGCTACAATATAACGCTACCTACTAATAATTTCGATTAATTTTAGCCATGGCATACATTGAGTAAATTATTATGTTAACTAGAAGTCAATTGACGATTAAAAATAAATCCTTTTTCACAATTCGTGTAATTTATTTTTCAAAGACTTAATAAATCCATGTTTTCGTTCAAATGTAACATCTTTACTATTTCTCTCAGACATTATCTTATGTTGTAAATATTTTCATGAAAGATCGTTATACAAATAGGTTATGTCGTATAGAAATAGTGGTGCCTTCAGCGGCAACTCAGCCATAAATCGCGTGGAATGTTCGTAGGTAATAGAAGAATTAGGCGCGGCAACTCGGTCAAGGAAAAAGAATCGGCTTAAAGGAACTTTCGCAGAATATTCTGTATCGAATTATTGTAGAAATATTGATTTTCATCATATTAATACGTATACGTACATGAGTAAATTGGGTTACATAAAATTTGTTAAAATAATGGGAATTTTTCATGTACAAAGAAAATGTGTTTAAAGAAAATCTTTGTTCAACACACGGATTATTTTGCTTGTTCTCAAGATTAAGGAGTGTCTAGACTCTACATCTTTAACGAATACTGTAGCTCATAAAGTACTTGTAGTAGGTATGTAGACGTATACATCGCACAACATTACTATGTATGTAGGACTGTAGGTACAGTAGTCATGGCGCCACCCGTAGTCTTCCCGCAGTTTAATCTGTACGAGAATGTTCTCTATATCGGCCATTTTCATTATGCGAATGTCCCTTATGGCCTGTTAGACGTAAATCTCCAGTATTATTTGCACTACATCAATGCAGCTTTATAGCTTCAACGTTTTTGTGTTTACTTTCCAGTTACGTAAGAGATTAAATGAACAGGCGATGTTT
>DWOF01000380.1:0-10568 GCA_018250795.1 Clito sp. Burns02 | reverse complement strand
CATGTTATTTGATATTTGTAAGCAACAATTTTAGTCATATTACATTAAAATAAGATTTAAAATAAATGTTAGGTATGCTAATCCAAATATTACTCTACCAAAACAATATTGTAGAAGTATGATAAATATGATTAAAATTTTAAATTTCCAATATCTTTGGTAGCAACCCTAATGTTATACACTAATGCACAGAACACTTGGTTGATCTACTTATGCTGATAAATCTATACATACTTCTTTATTTTATACTGTATCTACTTTTGCATTAGCATCACTTAAAAGCATATGTGTAGTTGGTTTACGTTTAAATGTAACATATGTATATAAGAGGCTTGCTAGCACACTTACATTCAAGCCTACAAAGTTAAGCCATGAATACACATAATCTCCTCCAATGATCATTCCTAAATAAGTTACTAAAATGTTCTTGAGACACCCAATGATAGTGGTTGTTAAAGCACTATTATATTGTGTACATAACATAACACTATAAGAGAGTACAAAGCCCATGACACAAGACATGAGGAACTGTATCACAAAGAGTGTATCATCCCAGTTAGGATATGCCACTGAACGTTCTAAATCTCCTGTTTGCCAGGCCACAAGTGATGCAGGGACAATCATAAACAGAGCATTGTAATACATAAGACCATACTTGCCAAGTTCTTTCGAATCAAGTTTCTTCTTCATATAAACTCCATTTGCAGCAGTGAATCCATCATTGAGAAGGACCAAAGTATAGCCTGACCATGAGAATGTGACATCATCAGCAGCTGCAAGCAGGGCTCCACCAACCATTGCCATGACACTTGCTTGTACAGACCATGAGGCCCTTATCCCAAGAACAAATCGCTCACCAATCATTGTCATGAGGATGCTAAAGCGCCGTAGAGCCGTGAACATTGGCAAGCTCAACTCCTTGGTGCCACCGAGCCCAGTTGCCATGTTTCCTAAGTATATGACAGGCAGGGGCCATATGCGCCTTGCTACATTTCTATCCAACGTTGGGAACTGTACGATTTTCATATAACGGCCGCTCCATAAAACTAGGATAGTCGCTACCATTTGGCCTAAGCCCAAACACTGATATGAAGGAAAGGCATAAGTTGTTAAAACGGTTTTGTTCACTACTGTAATCATAAACGATGCGAAGGCGTAGAAAACAGCACTCAATACCTTCTTTGCCAACAGGGCCTTGTCGGCATCGGCCTCACTTTGTTTGATGAGCACAGACATCGCGATTATCTCAGATTTAAGACACTATACGTACTGAGACATGATTAATTAATACAGCACGTCTAACTTACACTCAATGGCATTTGCGTTTACAACACGGATGATCGTTTTAGTCACGAAGTAGTAATTTTCATGGTCAATTAGTAATTTTTTCATTAAAGATAAATAAAAGAAAAAACCTTGATGAGGCGGCTTATATGCCAACGTACGTTACTTTACGTAGGTACGTAGTAAATTGACAATGATTGACATACGTTGACATTGACAGCACAGAATTATATCTGGTGTGTTAACAGATAACATTAAATCCTTATATTCTTTTATTATTTGTTAATTTATCTATAAAAAAAAGAATTGTCCACAACCTTTATTATTATGCCTCAATGCTGAGAAGGGTTTACTCACCACGCTGCTCTAATGTGTACTGAATGTTCTCAGGTCACCGATAAGACTTTTAATTTATGCTATTACAGATTTTTATCTGTGTGGGCGAAATCAAACTACTGTATTAATTTTTTATTAATTTTAGGCAGTTTATTACCGTATTTTAATTCCTTAAGTTGTCGGCTTGTACGAATTATTTATCGTAATAAATTATTGTAAACTGCGTTATTACTTATTATTATTTCTATTGGAGCGATAACTAGCAACACTGCAAGCGACATTTTGATAGTGTTTCCGTGTATTGCCATGCCAATCAACACTAAACTAATTCGTTTCTAAAATTTTACATTAAACTCCCGTTAATAATGAATTTTGTTGGTGTAGGCAAATGCTCCAGAGTGAACTGAGACGTGTGGATGTATTAAAATGCTCATTCGTGTTTAGATTGAGTAGGTGCAATGTTTCATTGTGTGGACGCGTAGTAGACTGAAAGTTGGGTGTACAGTTAGTCTAAAGATCGCAAGCGTCAGCAGTTTGTGGTAAATGCTGCCGTTGGAGATGGCGATTCTTCCCGAGCAATTCTCTTTAAGGTGGAACGATTTCCACTCCAACTTGTCACAATCATTTCAAGCCTTGTTGGAGGGCGAGGATCTGGTGGATGTCACGTTGGCTGCAGGAGGACAGTATTTGTACGCACATAAGATCATCCTGTCCGTATGCAGTCCCTATTTCAAGGAATTATTTAAGGTATGACTCACTATTTACCTATTTTCCTCCTCCTTTTTACTGTCAAACCACCATTTTTGAGACTGTTTATGTTGCTAGGTCGATAGGTACATAATGATGCTTTCTTTGTTGCAATTTTGTTGTTTAGTTTTTGACTTTGATTGGTACCAGGTGACTGTCAGTTGAAAACAAATAAACAAACATTACATTTAACAAACAAAAGAGGCACCTCAGTTATGTTAATCATCATCTGTAATTTCTACAACAAATTTCAATATCATAAAATTAACAATAATAAACATAAAACTGGATATACAAGATTTTGGCTTTTTTTAGTCATACTGATTTGAGAATAGGGCTCATGATCCAAAACTGTACAAGCTCACACAATAACTGACCATTACATTTTAATAAACAGATTAAACATAAATACAACAGCTTGCCAATTTATGTTATGGTTTCTCCAGTGAAGAATTTGTTAGACAACAACAAGATAAAGATAACAAAACAAAAACACAATCAATTGTTGAAATGACTTGCTTATTATAAATCTTCTCTATATATATATATATCTGTTAAACGTCAAATTTTGTTCGGGGTTGGCATCTAAACGACTGAACCAATCTAAATGCGGATTTCACTATTCAATAGGTAATTCTTCAAATTGAGCAATGTGATTCATGAAATTTCAATCGGTTGAGTAAAACAGAAGTTATCATCAAAAAAACCGAAATCGTACTGCCCATGCATAAATAAGGTTTTAATTAAAAGTGTCCATTTAAGAAGAAAGATTTTGACAATTTTATTGATGTTTCTGACATTGCATTGTTTACATTATGTTTATTTCAATGAATGAAGATTTTATTTTGTAAATGAGAGTTTTGTAAATATAATTTCCACGTGGATGAAATCGCGGGCATTTGCTAGTAAATTATATAATTATCCTGTATTTACATATTATCAGACAAATAATAACTATATAGAACTTAAATTTATTGAAATCTTGAGCTGCCATATGAAAATTTGCTGTGCTGTTCCAATTCTTCAAAATTGTGCAGCTGTAAGAGTGGTTATAATTTTGCAAACATGAGCACAGATTGACACCGCCGCCTTGCTATCTTAAATCCGTTAATACCATTTTACTGTAAAAATAATTATTACTTACTGTTTTTGAATTGATAAGTCTGTGTTGAGCTTGTAATCAGTTAGTAGTGAGTGCGTACACACTCCTAAGTGATTACTATGTAGCATAGCAGCCTCTCTGTCATGTTTACTTTGATTCATACCTACACAATGATAAAAATATATTAGTTATTGCCTTTGGTTGGTGAACTATGAAGATATAGTTAGTAAAGTAAAATAACTTCAAAGTAACAAATAACTCTTTTAAGTGTGAAGTATTTTTTAACCTAAGTAATATGTATTAGTAATACTTTTGACTTGTATCTCCCCTGATGGACATCAAAATGTAGCCAAATCAAATTAATTATTGATTTTGGTTCAATAATCTTTTTGGTAAAACAGAATATGTTTGTCCATAGATGAACCCGTGCGATCATCCAATCGTGATACTTAAAGATGTTGCCCATCAAGAACTTCGTCAACTTCTTCAATTTATGTACCGCGGAGAAGTTAACGTTCGTCAGTCGGAGCTATCAGCATTTTTGCGTACAGCAGAACTTCTCCAGGTCAAGGGACTGACCAGCGGCAGAGAAGTAAGTGTGACATTATTATCGTTTAAAAATTCTGACTCAATTTCGATGAAAACTGCCTTAATTTCCATTTATACATCACCTATAATGCTCTAAATCAATGCTAGTTAGGGATTTACATGTGTACAAAAGTTTACAAGCTGCACCGTCTAATTTCGACTTATGGTCGAACACTAGTTATGATAAATGCGAATGTGACTATGTTTACGTCACTTATTGGACGTTACTATGACTAAAAATCAATTGAGCAAACTGTTTGCCTATAAATAGATAAAACGTAGACGAGGGAATCACAACAAATCTCATGATAAAGAAATGAACTAGCAATAGTATACCGCACACGCACAAGTACAAACTTTTACGTACACGAACACGAGTCTCCTGAACAAGCAGGCGGGATCACTCACACTAAGACCCCGGGGGAGGTGGCGTAGCGCAGGATGCGCGCGCTTGTGCCTTCTGTTTAAATACCGCGGTCTACTCGCGAGCTATTTAGTGCAGCGCGGCACAGGATGGGGGGAATTGCATTACCTATCGCGACCAAAATGGTCATTTTGATTTTAATGTATTATTTGAGAAGGGTACGCATAATTAAAATTTACATCAAAATAGACTATTTGCCTTCGGTATGCTTTTGTCAAACTTTGTTTACATTCGCATGAATTGTTGCAGAGAAGTGAGTCTCCACCACCGATGATCGTATCACCCAGGCCGAGAAATGATCCGCCATCTGATCAAGCCGAGTGGATGCCCGGAGGAGATGACAGTTATGCCATTGATCCCCCTGTGGAACCGATCCTAACTCAAGAAACTGCACGCAGTCCACTGAAACGGTACTTGCTCCATTCTTTCATAGGTTAAATAATAACTAGTTAATTGCATATTTTTGTGAATATTTCATGAATTTTGTTAGGTTCTATTAGATTATGTTATTGGGTTCTAATTATCTTTATTTCCTTGTTCCAGCCTATTAAAGGGTAACCCGCCGAAAAACAGCATCTTGAAAAAGAAAACACGCGCCGTCAACAGTAGCCCGACTCCTCCTGAAAACATCGAATACACTTCTGATGGGTAAGTTTTTTTTAATAAAGCTTTATTTTTAAGTTTAGGTGGGTGCCGCGTCTTCACTATGCTGTGTGAAGATTTAACTTTGCTGGCTATTTCAGTAAACAGGAGACGAAACTTTCCCAGATTATAATATTTCGTACGAGGTATTTTAAAACTGATGTAAAATATAGCTCTATCAAATTATATCGAACATAGAAGAGTTAACGTATCTAAGTTTTATTACTTTAAGTACCAATCGTACTTGAACGCCCTTATTCTAAAATTAGATAGTTATTGATTTGTAATTTATTAAACGTAGAAGAGTTGCGACTATTTGTGCGTGGGACTCCAAGTGGGACCGCCCACCTCTGTTTCCCAGACTACTAGCTGTCACGCGTTACTAGGGTTTCTTCATGAATAAATGAACATTAATGTATTAATATGATAATTTAAGAGACTGCTTACATAAGCAGGGGTTTTTTTAAGATAGTTATTGATTGTTGTTATTCTCGGTTTAGATTAGACTACAAGACACCATATCATGATATGGTGTCTTGTAGTCTAATTTCACATGTGAAGAGAACCATACCTCTTTAAGTATTGACTTTCATATCATAAACCCTGGTATGAAAATATTATGATGAATAGAATTTAGCATAAACGGAAACTCAAAACCGTTATTTTGATGTTATGAAATAGCGCCATCTCGAAGCAACTCGTATTAACTAAGTTCTTCATCTTGTGAACCAAGTACTCGTAGTCTTCAACACAACAGGTGGCGTGTTTTATTGGACTTTCATTTCATTCGTAGCGATTCATTCCAGTATTGTGGTAAGGCTGGCATGTATCGCAAGCGATAAGCGATGTGGGAGATCGCTAATGGCTTATTTCACGTATGTTCTTGCTTCGGGGAGCACTTTTAGCGGTGGGTCCCAGTTATTAATTGTTATAGATAGCATTCCTTAACATTTGTCTTAGGCCGTAAATGGTTTGAAGACATCTAGTTACCATTAAATAAACGAAATTAAATTATAAATTCTTGTGAGGAAACTCATAGATATCTTTCGCAATCTATTCGAGATTAGTAATAGGTAATAGGTGTAATAGGTAAATGTCTCTGAAAAATTTTATAGACGACTTTAAGAAAGTTCTACACCTAGGCACAATTTGTCCTGGATGCTGGAGCCTGTATTGATTTCTGTTGTCATGGTTACGACATTCATACGATTGCAGGAAAGGGTGGCAGGGTGAATTCTTTGAAATGCGCTCAGTTGCGCGTAGAGATGTAATCTGGTTTGGATGGAAGTCCCTGGAAACCGTATCGATTTCCCGTTGCATGGCAACGCCATCCGGTCCGCTGCATTGGGGTGGTGGCTGGGAGGTCGGCGGCTAACAGGGCGACCCTTACTTATCCGAGATAGGTAGATACTGATGGACAATATTGGGCGTTGCGGAATCCCCTATCTAGGTGTCGATATTGATTTGCCTCGCGACGCATTTAACACTCTGCGTGCTAAGGAGAGGAGCAGCTTTAAAACCTAATCTAATAATACACTGATAATGATCTAATAAGACACCAATACACCACAATAAGAATAAATTACCGTTGGTAGGAAGGAAGCAGGAAGCAAGGCCGGCGTCACTTTTACGATCTATTATTTGTTTGTTTTTGTTGAACTGCACAATTTTTTTTAAGTATTTGGGACGATTTACTTTACATTCATTTTGTTTTTAAATTTTTTGTGTGCACCTTTTTATTTTATGTTTTTTTATGTTTTATTTTTCGGAATTTTCAGTGAGCCTCTGATTGACTTCGACCACGACGTGTCTAATAACGTAACAACTGAATCGGCTAAAGAAACCTGTAAGTAGTTTGGACTCAAAGAAAATTAAATAGAATTTAAATATTTTTCGAATTCTCAATCTGTTAAAACTATTTAACTGAATAGCGTTAGGACCATTTGTTTTTAATTTTTGTCTTGGTTGTTAACGTTTTTTCTTTAATTTTGCTTTTCACAAATTACGATAAAATCTTAATATTCTATCATGTTAAAACATCGACAAATTTTACGCATCTGAAAGCTTCACAAAGACCCAAAATTTACTCACCAGCATGGAACTGTAAAGCGGGCGGCGTAAAGTGTCCGTCGTGTCACCGATTCTTCGCGAACCGCTACAACCTGAAAGTGCACATAAGAGACAAACATGACACGAGGGAAGGGACTCTACAATGCGAAGTGTGCCAGAAACGAATGAGAAATCCGTCCTGTCTGCGTGTACACATGTACCATCATCGAAAACAGGCAGCCTATTTAGCGCAGCTCAGTAACCAAGGCGATCAGACGCGGCAAGTGTGAGTTACTATTTGATTTCATTCTAAATCGGTGATGGAACTAATGGATGAAAATTTGGAAAAGAAGTAACTCAAAGTAACTAATCATTGGGAATTTTGGTGTATTACTCAAACGTGGATATTTTTATACTCATGCATGAACCTTGCAGTATTTTTTTCAAACAATATTTTAATAATTTGCTATCAATCCTCATTTTTTTGACCAAATAAGAAACGTGTTTTCTTAACCTTCCGATATCTATGTTTTAATGCTAACACTTTGTTTTTAACCACATCTAAAAAGTTATGTCTTATGTTTGTTTATTTTTTTTTATATTTATATTAATTTTATATTATTTCATATTAGTTTGGCTGATGGCCCGTTTCTAACCAATATGTTTTAGTGTACAAAACGTGATTGGCGGTGAATGGCGTTCAGAAACTTCACCCGGCAATGACTACAGAGATCTTGATAAGTGAGTTTAGTTTATATATGCGTTTAATTAACTTAGAAGTGTCGTGTCCTAATTATGAACTAATACACCGTACTGTTTGATGGAAGTAGACAGTACTCTGCTACATAATCAGAAGTACATTCGTTTTGTACAGATTTTTTCCTAAATAGGTACGTTCAACAGAACGTAACGTAATGCAAGATGGCAATCATGTCTTCTTAGCTAAATAAGCAAAGATCCCCGATTAAATCTCTCTAGGTCATAAAGCCTACATCAATTTTTAAAACATTATGTGTTCTTTTGTGTTTTTATATGTTATCTAACGGCTAAACCAATACGCATGCGATTTTAAATTATATGTTGAGATAAACTTGGATTCACTAAATGTGAATCCAATAAACAAAAAAAATAGGCTTTTGAAAAATAAACATACTGTAATATTGAAGATTTTAATTATACTAAAATGGATTTTATATCTCTAATTCGTCTATTTATCACAGTGATTTTTTATTATGAATCCTATTTATGTTCTAACTTTTACTAACACCAGCTGTGCATTCATTACTTATGGACTTTTGTTGTGTTTGAAGTTGGTTATATAGAGATGTGGTTACGTAGAGAGGAGTGGAGAGGGAACGTTTCTTTTGGAGTAACTACTTCTCAAATTAAAAGATAGAGTGAAATGTTTTCTTACCAAAATTGTTATTTTAGTCAAACAGACTAAACAAGCTTGTCTTGCTTGGCGCCAAATATGAATGATGCGAAACAGAAATCATGTTTTTAAAGTTGTGTCTTCAATGTTGGTGGTGGGGATATTTGGCGAGTGCGATTGAATTTTTGGTCATACATTCACCAACCCAAGGGGGGGAATATTCCCAATAACCCTCCGTTTTCGTCAAAGCATGAGTGGCGAGGGGGGGCTGGGATCTCCGGAGAACTCTCCAGTGCCCCTTGAGGAGGTGACTTACGCTAGTTTTAATGATTTTATAGACTCAATTCAAAAGGAACATCTTTAACGACTTCAATTGATTTTTTTATGACACATGATCGCAAGTGGTCACCGTCACTCTTGAACGCATTTTTTTAAGAACCCAACACAGCGTACACGTTCGTGACGAAAACCTTTTGAATGAGTAAGACGTCTAGGAATTTGTATATACTAAGTATAATTGATCATCATTTAAACAATTCATATGTATTAAATTACTGCAATTCATTTTTGCGTTGATTTTCCTCTTGCGTTTATCAGACCAGACTCGTTAAGAACTATGTAGTAATAAAATACGATACGAAGATAGTTTTGAATTATCCTGGTCAAGATAGTACTGGACTATGTAATAAACTTAAAAAGCTACAGCAATGTCACCAAATACTGCTTCTGGTCTAAAAGTAGTATAGAAATAGGTATAGGTATGTATAATAAAATCTGAGACCTACAAATGTCGAGCAACGTGATTCATTGATCAGAGCAAAAAAGCGAACTTGAAAGAAACATAAATTCTCGTATTTGTCTACTTATTTCCACTTTGTACAAATTTTGCAAAACATTCAGGCCCTAACTTAGCGCTCAAAGCAATCTGAACTATGCAATGCCAATGTAGTATTTATTATGTTTGTTTTCTCTATAAATGCTTAGCGTCGCAGCGTGCTTTACATATCGTTTATTGAATTGGCGAATGCAGTGTTTAATAGTTGTATTCGGTTCAATTAATTTTTCTTTGTCGTATTACAGTTGTGGTACCACGACTTCAGCTCGCAACGCGAACGCATCCGCTAACGCCAGCAACGAACGTAGCGACGTCGCAACTCCCAAGTCGAGCGCCAACTCAAGCGCCAGCGGAACCCCCGAGCCCGTTTCTCTCCACGGGCTGGTGGATATTGACAACATTTGATTAGCGGCCAACCAGTATGCTGCCCCCGACGACAATGGCGACATTGATGACGACGACCTCATTGATCCGCACACGTTATTCAGTCTCTTTACTCAACAATGCCAATTCGACAACAACATGGTGTTTCGCATGAAGACTAAGATTAAATCGAAGAAGAAGAAAAAAACCCGCTCACGACGCCGTAATGGCAGTCGCAAGAAAAGGCAACCACCAAATGAAATATAAAATTGAAAATTTTGATGAAATACGTCTCGTTTTATGTAGTACTATCACTACAGTGTAAGTATTTTATGGAGCTGGTTTTAAAGTTTTTAATATGCAGCTATATGCAGTTATGTACTCATATGTTAAGTCTATTAATGGGTTCTAGTCTCTATTAATGGATCGTGTAATATGTAAGAATAGATCTGCATTAGTATATAATCTGTGTCAGACATAGACAGTAGAATGACTGTGGAAACAAGTTCACTACATTTTAATAATTTTTACGTATAGTCTGATCTGTCTAGCGAAATTTGTATGGGGAACCTCAAAGTTCTCGAGAACAGCTCCGATTTTGATGATTTTTTTTTTAAAGATAGGTCTTTGTATTCTATTTAACATAGTAAAATTTCATTAGGCGCAGATAATTTTTTCTACTTTTTTTTTAATTAAAAAAAAATTTCTTAGACCAAAATCCACTTCGCGTGATTTTATTTACCTCCAAGGAAAAAGGAAGGGATTTTGAGTCTATTCATCGGTGTCTTGGTGCGCCAGTATACCTGGGTACCTGTGTATCAGCGAT
>DWOF01000379.1:0-10570 GCA_018250795.1 Clito sp. Burns02 | reverse complement strand
GTTTCTTAGGGATTTTGTTAGGGGTCGTATAAAGATTGCTAAAGAACTTTGGAAGCATTGGAAAAAACAATTAAATAGAATCGTGGGGTATATTTTATTGGAGCTTGAAAATTGAATTATTTCGCGCTACGTCTATCTTTTACAACTTTGACACTTATTGTCCTGAATCAATTATTAGTAGAAGACAAATAAAATATGGTTCAAAATTTGAGCTTACAAAAAATATTTCAACAAAACAAGTAGGTACAGGAGAAGTACCTACTATATATTTAAAGTCTTACTAAGTACATATAAATTAGCATATTTCTTCAATTTCATTCCCAAAGAAACACTAATCCCTTTTAAAAACATTACAAAACTTCCGATGGAATAAGAATCCAATTTTAATTAAATCCTAAAACAATTTAACAACGCCATAAATATCCGCTATAAACAACATGAACAGCGATAGGCAAAGGAGGAAAGTTGTAAACAATCAGTAAAAACTTGTTTTATTTTTACCGGGGTGGCTATAAAAATTCCTAACACATACACCCTACATTGTCTCCAATTTGCCGTACCCACCAACTCTAGTATTATACATACAACGGCTATGAATACACGCATTTTACATACCTAATAAAAAATTAAATCAATTGAGTAGTACCTATATATGCACTACAAATGACATACATATAAAACACTACGTTGTTCTTATTCAGAAGTCAAGATACTCGTATTTCAGCAAAGGCGGAATTAACAAAGTTGTCGGAAACCCCACACGGGGGTGTCACACATCGCCCGAATATTAAAAGGCGAATTAGACTGGTCACGCTCTGATGTGTTCATAAATGTTCTTATTAGACCTCAACTCGTCAGGGGACACTCGAGTTTACGTGACTGTAGGTATTAACTGTACGAGTAGATACAGCGTACCTACACTCCGATACATAAAGCTTTCAACTTTCAATAAGTTCCACGTACCTACGAGAGCATCATGTACCTAAATAGTACTTGGTTTATTTTCAAAATAAATTTTTAATTTTCACATCCATCTTGAACAGAGCAATGGAATCAACTATGGACAACGATGTGTATCCCAAGGGAAAAACAAAAGTACCCTTCAGTTCTACCTACGTCATAATATGTCGCGAACATCAGATGGTACAAATAATAAACCGCCGAGCACTTCAACTTAGATACAACTACAATAACTTGCGCTATAAACAATATAAAATAGAGTTTTCGTTGTTAAACGAAGCGAGACTCGAAATTAAATACAAGTTGCTAAATTCTACTTTTACAAAATGCGGGTTTTGCGCTGCAGTAACGCGAAGGACGGATTCACTTAGCGATGACAAAACTGATAACGCAATCTTGTTTTATTTGAACACTGTCACAAAGTTATAAAGTATAAAATGTTGAGATTTTACACATATGCTTTTATGAGCGCACGGACGTCTGAAAGTATTTTATAAAGATTACACAAGTCGCTTCCAGATAAGAAGGTAATAATTTATGAAATGCTTCTTTAGTTACAAACTACGAGTATGTCTTTACTTACGGCGGGCTATAAGTACTAGGTGGTACAGTCACCTATGAAATGCGTAATTTCATGTATGTGCGAAAATATTTGCAACAAATTAATTCGACAAAACCAAAATCGGTATCGAATGACACCTCGGAGGCTTCGCATTGATCATCGACCAAAACTTCGGTTTCACGGTAACATTACCCAAGGGAGTAACCCCTACAAAGCTAGCCATCCTTTTCCAGCCTATAGGAATATGTAAACAAAAATGTCAATATTGAAATTTTTGGTAACATTTTTACATTACTTTTACAAAGGTCGTTTATTAATTCTTTCATAGTGTTTTAGGTTTTAATAAGCACGTTTAAGGACGTACGAGTAGGTACTTAAAGTTATACCAACTCTCACTCTAAAGTAAATTAAATTAACTGTCCCAAGCCTTGGAAGACTCGGGACCTCATTTAATAAAGTGAAGGTATCTGACAGAACTCTTAAGACACTACAAATTTCTAAGAACACATATGCGAATGTGCTTTTGAAACCTTATTTAGAAATATGAATTCCTAACGAATACGAATATACAAATTATTCAATGTAAACTTATTCTACGTATGAACGTAATAGCACTAAGTTGATGCGCAAGGAAGCTTTGAATTTTACATTTCTAACTACAATTTTAATAACGGTAGGTGCTGCGTCGAAAAATTATTATAATATATTCTACATCTTAAAACCTACATACATTTTCTCTTCAATCTATTGTGTGTGAGGTTTGTGTAATACCGCGGCCGGATATAATGAAACGCAAAGAAGAATGTAGTATGAATCTCATTTCTTGCAAAGCGTTTATTGCACAGTATGCAAAATCTAGAAGTAAGTTTAATAACTGAGTGACGTCGACGTCTTAAGATTAACGCAGTTAAAAGTTGAATTGCAGATATGCGGCAGTTACTTGAGCTTGTTAAAAGCTCTATAGCAGCCAATATTAGGCATATTGTAGAGTTTTCGTACCGGTGCGTGTATGTATAAAATGCGCGACGAAAATAAATCGTAGCAATCTACTTCACGAGTAACGTTACGTTTCCCAAAGGTAAAAAGGTGTGAAAGCAAAAAAAAAACTGACAACTTCAGTATGCTTAATATTGTATCAAATTTTTTATTCACCACAAAAGAGGGTCGTCCGGTCCACACGTGCCCAAACAAAAGCTGAGGAATTCTCACTCAAACAAATCACCACTAAACAAACGTTTCTACAGGTAAGAATAATTCAGGGAAAGGTCACCTGTTACGGGTATTCGACGTCGATCATCGGGAGTGCGTTGCGTCGAGTTCCCGCGTAATGTCGCCCGAGGGAGCGGCCGACTGGCGACTCTGACGCCAGACAAAACCCTAGAGCCCTCACCTGTCAAACCGAACCTAACCCGCTTTTGTACGAACTCACATTTTTAACGTGGGTCATCTCTCCGCTTCCCGAACGTTTCCAGTGACACGTCTCATACTCGACGCCTGAAAATTTGATAAGGAACGAATTTATAATTACGTCACATGTATATCAGAGGCGTGCGTGACGATGACATTAATATTACAATGCAATTTCGCCGGTTCGGTTTTACCGCGGCTTTGCTGGCGAACGGGGAGACTTAAAAACGTTCCTTCGTGGCCAAATTTAGGTGTACGAGTATGACTGGCCGGGTGAACGGTGACAGCACATCTCTGTTCGCGTGTCCTAACCGCCGACTTTCCATTTATTTCTCTATGAATACGTTATTACCTGCTCGCCCCCGCTTATCAAAGTTTATTTGCAGCGTGTGGTTTACTCTGTACCGGTGCTTATTCGTTATTACAGCGCCGGAGTGTTTTATTGCTGGGGCGGGGCTCAAATCGCGCACGACGCCCTTGTTTTTCGCTATTTTTCCTCGCGATCTTTTCAGGATTTGAACTTTATTTTATATGTCTTTTTTTTTGTTCCAGATTGAGGACGCCATGTTAATGTTCGACAAACAGACCAATAGGCACAGAGGTAAGTGAAATATATTTTACCAAATTTCGTAGCGACGTTATTTACTACGGTTGAACTGTCGTCAGACGAATATACAAGTATATTTACGAAGATAAAGTCCGAAAATGTTAAATATTTGTGTTATTTACACAACATTATTTATTTCACAATTGGAGGCTCGGACGAGAACGATAGTTAGAAAAATAGTCCTTTTAATATCACGGACAGGTATTCAGGCTACAAATAATTTATAAAAAAAAGTAGCAATGACTTTTTTAATCCACCGTCTGTCTCTACAGACTGTGTTCATTTTACTCATGATGATTTGTCCGCACTGTGATGAATGTTGGAACCGGCGCATTTATTGTTGCTATTTATTTTACAACTCCACCGACAATAACTGGTACCTACACACTGTTACTGTAGCTACCTTCCAATGACATTTTCAATTCTATAAAAGCAACTGTTAAACACTGTTATTTACAAGTACAGTCTTCAACTCTTGATATTTGTTGAACCTTTCGATATTGAAATGTTATTGGTTGTTTACATTACGAAAAACTGCCTTTTATGATTTTCGTTTTGTCGTAGCTATCAATCAGTGATGTTTATTGCGATTGCGGGTACCGGTGAAGTTTATTTATGGTATTTTTAATAGGTCAATTTATTGGTAGAATTGCGGAGGCTATTAAAACGAAAGACAATAACATACAATATTATATTACTTACCTCGTAACTCAGCTGAAAAGACACGCACGAGCCGACATGTCACCATGTTTTCCTCGCAAACGTAACTTCCGAAGGTATGTGTGTCACACGAGGAAACAATAATATCATTTTTATGTTACGCGTCGTTTCTTTAACTTCTCGTTGTAATTAACATGGATTTATCTGACTTCGGGTAAACATGGATATAAACATTATTTTCCTATCAATATGAGAAAAATACATTACTATATCTACTCGTACTGTATTCTGTATTAGATCAGAAACGATTTACGGCATAACATACGAGTAATTCGCTACACTCGCCAAGTTTAAGGTCGCTAACAATACAAGGTCCAATCTGAGGTCATACCTGAATGTATAGCTTTCTCTTATAGAATAAGGCTTTCATTGAAGTAAGAACTTCAAACGAAACACAAGCATTTGCTTGCTTCACAGAAAGTTAAGAAGGCGATACAATATCATCCTCCGGCATAGAACCTATCTACCATCTGAATTAGCCAATACTTCTATTACTTGATGCTCTCCCCTGTATATTATACACTGTACAGGGCTTTACTTGTATAGGAGGTACAAACTAAACACCATTTCACTGGTACACCGTTTTCGTGCTCCCCTTCGTGTTCAGACTATTCCCGACTAATAAATAACAAATCGACGCCCGAATAAAATATATGGTTTCTACGTGAAGATTTCTCGGTATTGTTGCCTAATATAGTGAGGTCGAAAGTGAAAATTCACGTAAAATATTTATGTTCCCTTTGTTGATAGTAATTGGTACAAGGAGATTATTATTTTGAGTATTACAGCTTAAATTAATGTCAATTTACTTTATGTAGTACCTACTGACTGAAAAAAGACTAGATAATTTTTCTACATCACTTTAGTAATGATTTCCGAAATATTCAAATCTATACACACGAGTACAATCTCTTTAAAAAAAATAATTAAGTTTTCAGTTATTTTATATTCCTGTTAAATAATATATTCCATTTAGATACAGCGTACGTTAATCAATTTTGCCGGCACACGGAATTCTTGAATGAGACCGAGGCAGATGGCGCACCTTAATCATTTTGACATAAGCAAGCAAATAAATTGTGCGTCTAAGCACCACAAGCTGAGGCTCCTGTAATCAGTTGCTTTCATTATCCCCACAACGCGTAAGATTTTAATTAAATTCACGGAAATCGTATCAAGGACGGCCATCTTTTGTTGCCGACGAAGGTTCCCTAGAAGCAGTTACAGCAAATACAATGTTAAATTTACTTTTGTTATCCCCATTACACAAAAACAGGTTGACCCAAATATTCGGCTTGGGTGAAATATCGTTGCGCCGTCATTTATGCAAGTTCGCAAAAACGAATCCTGTTTTATTAAAAGACAAGGTAAATACGACCTTATTACGATGGCAATAACAAACAAAACGCGTTATTACCTTCTCCTTGTTTCCAAGTTTCACGCCCTTTGCGTGTCATTTGGATGATATTTGAGGTCCCTCACTTTGTAATTAGAACAAACAAAGAAATAAAATACCTTGTCATATTGTACCGGTTGCCTCGACGCAATCTTTAGCAAACAAAATATTTTATTTGTCCCCCGAGAGTTTCTAAATTCGAAATTAATTATCACTCGGTATAATGGAGAAAAGGCGTACTCCCAAATAAAGGTTTCTTCTATGGAACATAAATTAACCATTTTCCCCTTTGAGACCGTAAAAAGGTCATTCTTATAATTATTCGAAGTGCAAAAATATGTTGAGATTTGCTTGTGATAATCAAAAATACATTAGATGTATGCACACGTAATATTTTTAATATCAAAAATTTTCTATACCAAGCCGATACTACCGGTTATTATCCCCGAAACGTAATCAGTTGGGTCGGGTTATTCTGGCAAGAAATGTAAAAATATCCGCTGTTTATTTGTATCAAACCCGGGCAAAGGCAACCCAAACGCGTATTCAGGCTGAATATGAATGCAAACTGCCCCAGCGAACGGCCGGAATGGCGAAAATCAAATTAGGTATGGCGTGAATACTTCACGGCGACGTCGGGAAAAAAATTGAAATCAAATATTCATTGACTTTCAACCGGATAAGCCGGCCCGCCGCCATTTCAATACATTTTATTATCTATTTTTCGCCGTACCCCATTCCGGCGACCGGCCCGTAAGACGACGACTTCCACCCGTTCAATTATTAATCTCTATAATGAAATCGCTGTTGCTCTATTAACATACCAAAATTAGCTTTACCGATTTTCGTTCAACGCTTACATCCATGTATAGACCCTTATCTACCGTTTCTATCGGTTCCGACGCGTGCCAGGCACAATCTACAAGTGCCTAACAATACACAGTTTTATTTTAGGCATGTTACAGTTCGACCGCAGCTGTACGTGCGTGAAATTGTTTTTGTGACAGGGAGACGGCCGTACTGAAAACTGATAATATGAATTTTTCAGTTCCGCCGATGCATTGTACGATAACTTTTACGATATGAACCTTTCACGAATTCTTCATAGGGAACGGCTAGGAAATGTTTATGTGCGATATTCAAAGTACGGGCGTTCAGCGTCCAGAGAAAATAATCGCTCCCCTAAAGCTTTTAATCCGACACTTTTTGTAAAGCTATCCACTTTCCTGATCGGGCTGTTTTGTCTATAAATCAGGTGTTGAATAAGGACTTAACTTAAAGGGCGATTTTATATGGAGTTTTTGAATCTGTGAAAAATAAAAACCCTTTAGCCTTTTCAGTACATTAAATATGCGCGAATAATGCGTTTAATAGCACCCTTTACTTTTATTTATGACCGCTTTTGGTTGAAAAAATAATTAACGGTGTCCCTTGCCAGATATACCATTGTTTCTCTTTATTTATTTATATCAAAAAAATCGCATCGAATATCTGTAAAATACCATCCAAATTTAGAATACTTTCCTACTCGTATGTTTCAAACATATCTGATAAACAGTTATCGTGTATTTGTTTTTGTGACGTATAGTAAAATTTAATCATGAACACGTAAGAAAAAAAGACAAAAAACCGAAACACGAGACCTTTTTATATACATGGCTTAAAATTCCCGGAAAGGGCCTAAAATATCCGACCGGTGCGGATGTTTTCACGCAAGCATCACACACAACGGTAGCGGAGCTTGCAAATGCCATTATGCCAAGGTAAAACGCGACATGTGAGACTCGAAGTTCATAAATATTAAACAAAAAAAAACTAGCGGAACCAATCTCAGCGGGGCGGATTCCATTTGGTCGCACAATCCACCGCGCGTTGGGACACATTTCTTCCAGTGCGTGCCGTCGGTACCGTGAAAATTTCACCTCTCACTTTGCATAAGAGTAGTGTTATCTATATTTCATTCGACATTCGTGATGTGTAAAGACGCCTATTGCGTGAATCATAAATGGCGATCGTTTTCGCCCGGCCCCATAAAATTTCTTTCAGAACATTTCTAAAGTCGTCCGCCTATTCCCACGCGTTCGCTTTTTATTTTCCCTTCATAAGACACTTTATGGCGGAACGAAATAAATATTTTCTTACTGAGATCGAGAAGAGACTTAAACGATATTCATTAACGGCTTTTTACGCTTTATAGCCTTTTTCTTGGACACAATTGCCATTACTAACTGAATAGAATAAACGATTCAGCATTAGGACTAATACAATATTCAGTATTCTATCCACTCACTACTTAGATACGAATAACTTATCGCATTTCGAATAACACACGTTGCTTCGGTTGGTAAACAATATTTTGAATACTTAACGCAAGCAACATTTATTTAAATCCGAGAGCATCTTTATTTGTTCTGAATAGAATCTTCGGAGCACTTCAATTCAACTATTTTTGTACACGTCGAGGCAATTCTAATACGTACCGTTAAAGCTTCTGAAGTAGAGCTCTCGGTTGAGGCAGACACTCGGTCTGCTGTCTTACTTGACTCTTACGAACAAAGGATTTTGATCTTTGCGCGTCTACGATAAGAGTTGTATGTAGGATTTTGTGTGTTTAAATGTGTATTCAGCGAGTGCTAAGTGGCAGCACGTGGCAGCCTCCGTAGGGAGAACGGGAATACTTTAAGCTTAGATGCATCTTGCGGAGTACCGACCTTGTTAATATAACTTGTATTACACTTAATTCACTTTAAAACAATGTTCGTTTCGAGTGGACTACGTTCATTATTTTATCGTAACAACCAAGTTTGTTTGACGCTTCTCCATTGCTTTTGTTTCCTGTTTAAATGTAAGTTGTTATTTAAAGTGCCTACTGAAGAATTTGGGAATGTTCTCGAGTTACGTTTCAGATATTTATGTCCTTGTTGTGTTTCAGTACTTGTTCGCTCTGTACATTTATAAGTAAGTTATTTGGTAATGTTTAGTATGTTACTTTGGACGAGTGAGTGTGTTAATTTTATTTAAGCACATAAGTGATTTTAAAATGATGTCAGTTTTCAAGTCAGCTTCGTACTTAAAGAACTGAAACTGATACTGATCAAATTTTCTTTAGTCTCATTTCAAACATACGGTAAGTAGCACACTCGTTTATATATTCCAAAGTAAAGTAGGTAGTATCGCTCCGTTGAACCGACGAACCCATGGTCCCGTGGGTCGTCGCGGTTGAGAATGCATCTGGCGTGATGCATATGAGATAAAGTGGGAACCGAATCTCACGGGGACGCTCGGTAATCACGCCAGCCACCAAGCATTTGCATAAACCATAACCTGCCTAATGTATACACTAAATGCATTTGAGGTGACAGCTTAAACAATGTTCTGTTCTAGGTAGGATTGTATATGCAGCCTTTAATTATTAGGTTTAGTAGCTTTTGATATAGTAGAATCCGGATAGGTGAACGTTAAACTTATCTATCTATCTAACAAGCAACAATTCGGTTATACTCGTAACAAACTTGTATTTCATACATCCATTACTTTCTTGAAGCATTTATAAAATCAGACAAGCTTTTAATAAGTACAAAATGCGTGTATATTTGATATTGATTGGTCGCAACCCTCCGACCTAAACGCATTTACTTTTCGGATATTTACTATGAGGGTGGCGTTAACTTAACGACGAACTACGTTACCACCTGACAAAACAAAACCGCACTAAAATAGTGAACAGATTTTAATATGGGTTTCTGTATACAGTATTGCTGAATACGGTTGAAGGCGTAGTAACACCATTATCAGAGCTAGTAGTTGTAATTTATATTTGTCGCAGTAGATCCTTAAATAAATCCTTTTCAGCCCTCGGGTTTAACTATACCAGTAATAAAGGTTCAACGCAACGAAAATTCCATAATAATTTCTCCATATGTAGGTACAATGTAGTTAGCATTAGGGAAAGCTTCGAGGCGTACGTATTATAATGACACCCGTTTCAACAACAATTGTCTCTTTACTACTTTTTACAACGTACTGTTCGCGATGAAAAATAGATTAATCAACGTCATTATTATATTGAATAATACTATTGTTATAGCTTTGTGAATTTATGAAGTAGGTACTATGAAATACCTATTATTCGATTGTTATTATGTTACTAACAATTACTCGAACTATTTCCTATTTTGTCTCTCTCTGAATTTCTGTCAGGACAATGCTATATAACTTCCATATTGTAATGATAAATCTTGATATCATCTAAAGTGTACCATAACACATTTTTATTTAAATTTAAATGAGCTTTCTATTTTAAGCTTTAGCGCTGCATTCTATTATTACGATGCAATTCCAAAGTCGTTATAATTATGGCTGTCGGTAAAATCTTAACTACGTAATTCACTTTGCAATTAATACGTCCAAAACAAGCCATTTCTTTATTTACCTCATAAACCACACTAAAATATTAACAGGTCGACGGGCGGCCATATCTCTCGTTTGCAATAAGTCTATTTACACGTTAGTGGGAGATTCCCGTCCCTAAGGGTTAGCGGCGCGAAGTGGTATAGAAAATGCTTGGAACATTTTAGCGTCTCTGTTTTCCACGTTAGGTATCTATCGTACGCGAAATTGTCCAAAGTGTACGCCGATATTTACGTCCCTTTGAAGATTTAGATGTACCCCGGATTTCAATTTAGATATGTTCAGGTTATTTGGGGCTGTATAAAATGCGGGAGTATTCTTAGCTACTTTATTTTATGAAGTATTAAATTCAGTATTCGTAGAAGCCAATACAGTTAAGTGTAGTCTACACTGTTTTTGTAAGTATATGTTTTATGAATATGGTACCTACCTACACATTCGGAAGTAATGTAACTAAACGGAATTACATTCCGTTTCTATGACAGGCTACTGTAGTTCCTTTGGAACC
>DWOF01000378.1:0-10570 GCA_018250795.1 Clito sp. Burns02 | reverse complement strand
ATACTAATATTATAAAGCTGAAGTGTTTATTTGTTTGAACGCGCTAATCTCAGGAACTACTGGTTCGAATTGAAAAAATCTTTTTGCGTTGAAAAAACCATTTATCGAGGAAGGCTTTAGGCTATACTTCCACGCGGACGAAGTCGCGGGCGTTTGCTAGTCGAATATATTCAGCTATATATAATGACGGACATGTAACACTACTGTTTAACTATTTTTTCGCAATAAGTGACACTGTTTTTTGAGAAATAAAAGTATATAGGTACATATAAGCCGTAACTTCAATTAATTAACCCTCTTTCTTCTTCCACAGTTGGTATGGGGTGAGACGTCACAAGTAGGCTGTGGCTACACTTTCTACTACGACCCTTCGCGAGGCTACACCAAGCTGTATGTCTGCAACTACGGTCCAGGCGGCAATGTCCTCGGATCAAACCCATATGAAAAGGGATACCCATCGTGCAGCACTTTCGGACTTTCAGAATCACGGAAATATTCAGGCCTATGCTGTAAGTATATTATTTAGGTACTACAAATACAAACCATTTAAAAATCAATACTTAAAATGAAACTATAGTTCAAAAATACTATCAGCTCTTAACATTTTATTAATACTTATTTTATGAAAAAAAAATAAACAAATAATAAAATAAATGTACAATTGTACATATCTAATTAAAAAAAAGAATAAAGTCCTATTAAATTAACTTCTTTTATGCAATACATATTTCTAATGAAAGCTTTATTTTGTTGCAGCATCCACCACCTATACGGCCTCAAGCAGCTACCAAACTGTAGACAACGTAAACACCAATGGCTACATCTCGAATGTCATTCCCGAGAGCAACTCCCAATACAACTATCAGTTCTACAACCAGTACAACAACCAGTACCAGTATCAGTACCAGCAACCACAAACGTATTACCAGGAAGCGACAACCTTCAGGCCTCTACTCAGCATCCTGAAGACGGCGACGAACTTGTTTACGAAACCCAAAACACATATCAGAATCGGCACTGTTTACGTATAATTGGATCAAGATCGCATTTACATCGATTATTCGATTGAGATTTACTCTCATAGCAGTATTTTTGAACCCAGTGACAGTTGTGTTACTCGACTGATTATTCGAAACTGTGTCGCGCAGATTTTCGGAGCTTTGTAGATATAATATCCTTGGTTTTACAAGGATTTAAGGACTTCTAATACAGATAGTTTTATGGTAGCCTTAAATCTCGTGAAGGTCTGATAGTTCCATTGATAAACGTTGTACTGTCGAGAATGACCTTCTAGTATTAACGGAATGTAAGAGTATGTTGTTATATAGATAATTTATATTTTAAAATAAATATTTCCATATTAATTTATTTTTTATTCATTGTTGTATCGTAATATTTGCATAAAGCGTTTTATTACTAGTACTGTTGTGTTTATTATTTATTATTATTGCCGTCACTTCTGGGTTTCGGTTTATATCGAAGATAAATGGGCTTTAATTAAATTATTTTTATTGCTCAAGATACAATCCCCATGGTAACCGAATAGTCGAACATCCACTAAGATTTACTGCATAAGCAAAGTAGGTATGTAATTGAAGTGATTGCACACCAGACGTTAAACAAACTTTTGTTCGGATGAGAATAAAACTTGATTGTACAACTTCTGACTTTGTATATTGACTGTTTGGACTATAACCTGACTAGTCACACGTACTTGTCGTTGGTTAAACCTTGAAATGCGTGACAATGTGTGATGAGAGCCAGACATATTATTAGATGATTGTTTCCACGATAAACAATAGTGTCTTAAACGGACTGGTTTGCACAGTCGACATAATATTATAAAGAACTAGGTATGATATAATTAAAAAGTTATTAAAATAACAAGTCCAATGTTTAGATATTTCCCAGGGAAAACCAAGCCACTGCACAGAGATATAGGTACCTAACTAATAGTATCTTATTCGTTATCCCTTTAGAAATACAGTGCCTAAACTCTATTTAATAACTTATTAGGTATAAACTAAATTTCACAAAATTCATCACACAGAAAGAAAAACACAATGATCAGACAGATACTCAGTAAACAGAAATTTTAACACACTTTTTTTGCTGTTCTGGGAACCGAATCCAAAACTCTCGACACAGCAACCACTGCGCCATAGAATAGAAGAAGATGTCTATAAAACATTGATTATAAATCAATATTAATTTTCGCCTTGGTCGGTAACCTTGACCCTAGTTCCTCACGGCAGGTTGAGGACACATAATTACGTAAAATGTTTAAACAAACACAGTGGGAGGCGTCAAAATCAATGTCTTCCGATTTAATACTATCCACATAGATACTAACCGGCCAGTCTCTACCGGTATCTGGTTACTATGAAATATGAAATGAAATAAATTTTTACTGGATTATTAAAGGCTCACGTTTAACCGCTATCTCACCTGATTTAAAGCGAGATGGAAAGGCTTCCTCCTATTGTAAGAAAGATACGAGTATGTACAAAGAATAAAAAGATTTGAAATCATATCTAGACTAAATATAGTATCAAAAATAGGTACTTACGAAGAATTATCAGTAGAGCTGTTAGTATTAAGCGTTTTTAAAGCGTTTAATTTGATAGATATGAATGCTGCTTAATAACCACTTTGACGGTTTAGCATTGATAATGAAATAGGCATATAGACCTATAACTTTTTTTCCGATGAGTTTACAAGGCAGAATGTATTTCCGTTTTTTCAAGTGTGCTGTACCTAAGCCTGTAACGAAGGTTGTATACAGAAAATAGAACCTACTGCTTAATAGGCCCTCCGAAACCTTCTACGTAATTTGATATTATTGCGATCTCGCAATAATATCAAATTACGTACGTGCGTGCTTAAAATTTAAAAAATCCTTTTAGAAAGCATAAGTAATGAAAACTATGCAAACAAAAAGCTATGCTATCTTCCCTTGGGTGGCCATTCATCCGTTAGATATTCATCTTGATATTAATCTTACAACAATTTACATAATTACGTCTATTTACATATTCAAATAATTATCGACATTGATCATGAGAGCTTTTCGTACACAATTAATTGAGTAAAAAACGACCGATAGTTATATAATAACCAGATAACAAGATAAAGATTTTACTTATAACCTTTTTTTTATATATCGCAGATTATCTTTTAAATCTGTTTCTGGAAAATAACAGTTCCTTGAGGTGTCATTATAATAGGTCAACATACTCTATATGAACATAATGCTTAGGGTCATAAAAATAAATTAACATAAGGCTTTTAGTTCCGGTCAATGCTGAACATAAACACTTCCCAATATAAAACATAATGATGTTAATTAAAAAAACCTTAACCTTTAATACATCCAACCAACGGCTACGTTACTATATTATTACGTACTAGACTTGAAAATAATTTATTGCAAACATAGTTTTAGGGTTCAGTGTCAATATACTTCATAATAAATAACAATTTTAGTGTGTCTCTTATATTTGAACGTCCAAAAAGTAGGTAGGTATATGAAACCTTTTATACCTACACGAGTCCTCGCACTTTGCCAATTGTTTCATTTCGAATTGCGTTCGAAGCTAAATTTATGCACATCCATTGCAAAAACGTTTATTTGCAAAAAGCCGTGTGCTTTATTTCGTACAAAAATAAGTCGTGACGGTATGTAAAACGACAATACAAAGGTTTTCAATAAGCCAAGATATAAGCTTTCCTTATATAGATAGGCTGTTCCTATTCTGCTGTGGTCCGGTCCTGAAGATGTTCAATCAGACAGACAGAGTTACTTTCGGATTTATAACATTAAGTATGGATGTACCATTCATGTCCGCTTATGTTAATCCCGTGTAATCTTAAATCGTTTACCGAGCAAACCGAGCCCATACGTCAGAGCCCAAAATTGATAATATTTTACCACTCGTGACGAAGCGATACACTCTTACGTAGAGATTACGTAAATAATATCTGGCAAGTTTGCATGATAAATAAAAACTTCACGCTTTAATGAATTAATTGGTTATAAATGATTATTATAACCATACTATAACATATTAAGTATGTTTGCATTCAAAAAGCACTAAAACTATTGTTTTTTAAAACTAGATTATTCGTAACTAGCAAACGTCCGCGACTTCGTCCGTGAAAGATAATTTTCCCCGTTTTTTTCACATTTTCCATTATATCTTCGCTCCTAATAGTTGCAGCGTGATGTTATATAGCCTTCCTCAAATACCTTAATATAATAGATAGTTAATAATTTCGGTACCTACTAGGTATATTTATATCAAATTAACATGAAGATAGCAACAGCGAAAGGTTACATGATTAGACGTGATAATTTGATGAAAATTGAGCCCCTGCCTGCAAAGTGAACCGTAAAGAGTATAACTTGCACGTAGACGCTAATATGATTATCACATTTTGAATTTCAATGACTATAGTAGTACCTACTGTTTATGTGTGAAATTATTTGCTTACTCTTTCTTGCAAAGTTTCATCGGCCTGTTAAATAAGTGTAGAAAAAGTAAAAGTTTCTTTCCTTATAAGTAGTTCGATAACAACGAGAATTACCCTCCTGTAAAGTTGGGAGGATCTAGATGCTAGCGTGAGTAATTTGTGTGTGTATAATATGAACCATAGTTAGATACTTACTGCAGTACGGAACCTTTGTTATAATAATCCTACTTACACTTAACCAGTCATTATTTTATTTACCAATCTGATCAAACATACAGAATGAATTGTCGTCAAATTCGCAACACCCATAAACGGTTTTTTATATGCTAACAGAGATATAAATTTGTGAAATTTGTTATTTACATTATTATCTAGAGCACGTTGCCCTTTTTATACCTTTTATGTCTAGTACCTTCTTTGTAATATTTATTGTAAGCATTAGTGGCCTTTTGTACCTTATTAAGTTCTCAATACCTATACCAATAGCTTGATGTTGAGCAAGATTTAATTCGTATAAACATTTTAGTTAAAACGATGTCTATATGTTATAGTAACGTTTTCTTAAACTACTATAGTACGCCATACATAAGTAATGACATCTAGCAGAAACACGTGGAACTAAATAATCATCATAAACTCAGCTCTTATATGTAGAACTTAATACAAAAATGTACATATAGATGGCGGGCATTACATCTAACTTAAAACTTAGACTGAAAAAAAGTCCCTTTATTTCAACTGAAAATGCCTAGGGCAATCTGAAATTATTATACAAGTATAAACTGAATAGGATACCTAAGCAATAAGAAAAATATGTCAAAACTCAATGAAATAACAACAAAGTTAAGAAACAGAACCTTAACAAAATTAATCACATTCCCCTAGCGTAGGTAGGTACCTACTGTGACATCACAACCTATGAGTGATCATTTATAAAAGAAATTGGAACGAATTCCTTTTGCTATTATTTTTCTGGGTATTATATCTGTGACGATCTATCTAATCACAGATTTATTTCATTAGGTAAGTAAAAGTTAGCAGGAAAGTAATACGTGCATTTGAGTGATATCACTTTAGTTATTGGAATCTGACTTAAAGTCAGCCATGATAGCTATAACAAGTAAAACTAGCAGTGGATAATATACAAAAGTATGCAAAAGGCGTACTATAACTTATATTTTTAAAGCTTTAATACCTACCTAAATTTTGCAAGCAAGAAAAAAAAACGTATTTTAAGTTAACCGTTTACTTCGTTCCGGTGTTCGCGGTACAACAGAAATAATACGGCTGTCAGATCAAATATAAAATTAATTTATCTCTCAAACCCCATAAAATTTATAAAACCCTGTGGATTGAAAATTAAAAATCGCGTTAATTTACGGGCTCGCTCAAGGGTCTAATATTTATATTTTTTGATGGAAGTCCATCGCAACAACGATACAATTAACGAGTCTGTAAAGAAACCGATAGCAAGGCAATTAATTAACTTCTAACCAACCCAAATGGTGTATTTTCACTGTAACGAGCTCCCTTGTATTGTTAATCGAAATTCATTTGGTTCAAATTGGCCTTCAAATTTAGATACACAGATTACACAGTTAAACAAATAAACCTTTTGGCAGTCCGCGAACTGGCGGTGAAATTATAACTCACATTGGCTTCACTGTTTACCTGACTAGCGGATATTTATTTAGCGTACTGATGTTCGCTACAGGTTAACTATCAATTTGTTTATGTGAACAATAAATTCAGTTGTACAAAATGAACGATGTATTTGTATGCGCCGTCTATAGGTATAGGTATTTCTGTCACGAGCATCCGCTAAACGAAACTTTTTTGTAATTTAAGTTAATTTAATTTAATCTCACAATTAAACGGACTTTACCGAAGTTTCATAGCTTTCTTATACTCGTACATCTACTTCATCATCTACCCAGACTAATAGATACATACCTAATTACTTAATAACATACCTCTTAGGTATTCATCGGTAGGTATTCACCGCTGAACTATTTCTACACCTTTTCAGAGTTAGGACCAAACGCTTAAATATTCTAGTTATTTAAATGGATAACCTCATTTTTCCTGCTCCAAAGAGTTTTACTGTCAGCGATTTCTTTTATTTCAATTCAATCTTCTTTCTTATTTACAACTAGGGTCTGACGTCGCAGGTAGACGTCTGAACGTTTAAGGAATTCACTCTTCTTATCTGACCCTCCTGCAAACTACATGCTTCCACATTCCAATCTTCTAAAATTACTGACCTAAGATTCTCGTTACCTATTACTGAGAAAAGGAATCTATATAAGTATATACAATCTGTAGCAGTGAAGTGCCTTTATTAAAAGTTTTTACAGTATCGTTGCTTATTCGTAGGTTCAGTCTGATCTCCTCACCGAGCTGATAATTTTAAGGTTTATTTATGTAAATAACAGACATGGCATTTTATATGTGGGAAGGTACCTACAGAAATTACGAAAATTCATATTCTGAGTAAAAATAAACCGAATAAATGAAAATACGCGGATATTTTCCATACACACTGAATTCATTATCATATAAACGAAAACATTTTTATATGACTCAGAGGTCACAACAATCAGACGATTATTCGATTGACGTCTATTAGCGATGACAGCTTTTATTTATTCGCAACATTTTCCCAATGTTCCGTGTTGGCCGTATTGTATAATTAAAATACTGCAGCAAAAAATACTTCAAAAGACTCGCACTTTTATGGAATTCTATGGGATATTTTATTTTATAAGTTTCCTCTTCGCTTCCGCTGAAACAAAGCCTAGGCCGACGGTTGTGTAGGTATACTAAAAATGTATTGAAAGGTATGAAACAACCTAATGATAATTGTGATACCAGAGTAAATGGTATAGGGACTTCGTGGGACTAAAATAGTCTCATGTTACAAATTCCTTTAATAAATCTGAAGACCTATATGCAAAGATAATTGTCTCTATTTTATTGTAGTGCTTTTATTAAGTAACTTACAGTATAATTCTATTAATTATAGCTTTGTACATCATTGCAATTGACACCATTGTATTCTAACGTTCTCAATAAAAAATTAAAACCCACGTATTCATAATAATAAAACCCTTCGTGCTTTCAATTCACAATAAAACACAAAAACACTTTATTGTGCCTATAACAAAACAAACACAACCTTTTATACTTTATACCTACTCGCATGTTATTTTAACTGATGAAATTTTACATTGAGTAATTGAAGATACCGAGCATACATCAACTCAATATTTGTACTAGCTGAACCTGATTCTCGCACTCAATCAGTAAATCTACTCCACAACGCGATATTGCGTTATACTCGTACCTAGCTAGATTATAAATCCTGTGTCACTGTTTGATCTCTTGTAAAACCTGTGAAATGAGAGAACACTATCCTTAGCCGCAGTGTAGATACCTATGCAAAAATCTAAAGCTACGATCTTATTGGGCTTAATTTGAACTTTATGAAAGTGTACTTTTGTTTTATTACAATTATTACGGAACCCAATAAACCCACTAGTGTACGTAATCATCATCTACGCGATAATGAGATTGCAGGGGCACAAGTAATAGCAATTCGGTATAATTTACGTTTAATTACGATCCTAACTACAAAATAATAAAAAATGTTCGCGTGCGATGGTGCAATTCACGCTTTTCAGAGTAGGTAATTATTTTAGTTCCCAATTTCGTGACGTTATACCGGCCGCCGACCCACTCCTAATGTTCTGGCATTCTGTTTCTTTGCTTTACAAAATTTTAATAGACTTTCCAACTAGATAACGCACCTGCACGTGTTCCTACGGGAGTTCCGTAGCTACAGAAACAATTAAAAACTTTATACTTGCGCAAAATTCTAATTTAAGTCTTCAAAACTTTAGATCTATAAATAAATTTCTTTCTCCCTTGTTTATTTTTAGCGTAAAATTGGACTTACTTCAAAAACTGCTCTTGTACGTAGAGTTCTACACCTCAGCAGTAGGTATACTAGCTACAATGTAAGGCTCTACTAGGAGTATGTTTGCTCTGGCAAGTTTACATGGCAATACGATATGTTCTATTGATGAATCCGAACCAAGACTATCTATTCAAGAGCACGTGTTTGTAGAACGTGTAATTTCAGGGAATGTGTGAAGGCACTGCCATGTTACGTGGAAGCTGGCTCTCTACCAGATACCCACTTGCAAGCAAAGCAACTGACGTGTTCTATTTGCAAGTCATTATCATTAACCTATTACAATCCTACTACCCAAGACATGGTATCTGAGACAAGATATTTGTAAGGTAGAACTTAGTGTTTACCCAGAAAAGTAGGTACCTACGAAGAACCTGCCCTCATAAATTGAACTGTAGGAATTCGATTCAGACTAAGACCTGAGTCCTAAAATGTATAATAATTTATTTTAAAAATGCCAGCTTTATTATCATTAGGATTAATTATGCAATGATACTAACAGCAAAATTAACTATTAATGACTATTTCCATTACATTTTCCTGCCAAACAAGAGGAATGTTGACAATATAATTACGTATTTACCTAATCTAAAATATTATATTCCATGTGTAAAAATGAGATATTTCATGTAGGATATTAGGAATGAATATCTACTAATTGAAACTGCAATATAATGTAAGTAATTAATTGCGAATTGGATTGATAAGGAAAGAAGTAATAAGATTGCTATCCAAAAACGATAGTAAACTGAATCAAAAATTACGAACGCTATTGCGAGAGACACAATAATTCAGGATGACATTGGGCACTAGAGCTGGGAGTGAAAATAATACGCCTTTTAGATACACCACGCACGTTTCAGAAGCTTGAAACATAAACAACGAGTGAAACAATTTACCTACGAGCCGGGTGAGGCATTCTTACAGCTGCTCAGTTTGTTCACTGTACCGCGCTCGTACGTGCCACGAATCCTTGCGAATGTGCTCTCCTGGTATATGATGCTGAATGCGAAGTAATATGCGTGTGAATACGCTTGTGTTTACTTTGTACAAGCGTAAAATTACATTAAAAGCGACGTAAACAGCGTGAAACTATTGAAGAAATGTGGTTTAGATTTCTATATAGAAAAGGCATAATAAAAAATAACTTATCATAAATTTTTAATTTCCTTGCATCCCCCCCAAACGCAAAATTAACTTATTAAATATGTAATTATCTTAGAAACTTACAAAATGTCTCCTACAAACTGTTGTAACTATCTCAGAAGAAAAGTAATTTATTTACGTCTAGCTGGAATGTCCCTTGAAAGTTTTAACTTTTTCTTATCAATTTGCAAATCTTCTATTTACTGCATAAAGAATGTGTTTAATATTTTGTTAAAATATCTCAAAAGCGTTTTGCATCAATTGTTTTTTAGAATACTTTATACGAGTACATGAACGGTTTGTAAATATGCGTGCTTGGCGGTACAGCCTATCCTAAATGTGTGTGCGTTCATTTTTAACTGTGTTACCAATCGGACACGCGACTGCCAGCGCTCACAACATCAACACGTATATCTATAGATTGGTCTCTACTCTCTACCACAACCAAGCGGAAATCGCGCTCGTAGTTTGAAAGAACTATACTATACCTACGAGTACATACAGAGTTTTTCTTTCACCTTTCTTTGAGAAGAGAATTTTATAAAGGTAAAAGTAGCTGTTCAAGCTCTCTTGTGATGGAGCATAAAATATGCAGCCAGCGCATAGGTGGCCTGCACCGTATCGACTCGTAAATTTTGTATCCTTCCATATTTTCGTCAGTATTACGAAAACATTTATTTATTCAAAATGTCAACATAATATGAAACATTCACAAACGGAGACATTTGGGGACAACAGGAAAATTGTCTGTTCACGTCATCATACTTTATGAATTTGAAACGAAAATAAACTCGTGAATTCATATTGTTTCAATAGTTAATATGAAGCTTAGTGATTAAACTTACGAGTACTCTGTAACAGGAAGATAGTTTGTAGTTGACATACTTGTAATTAGCTTTTACCAACAATAAACGTATTATTCTATTGACGTATAGTTTGAATTCGTGTATCTAACCTAACTTTACCCAATAGAAG